>CM076581.1:971462493-971698188 GCA_034641835.2 Pinus albicaulis | reverse complement strand
TGAAGGACCTGGGCATCCTTCATTATTTCCTGGGATTGGAGATTTGGCAGCGCAGTGGAGGACTGTTTGTTTCTCAGGGCAAGTATGCCCGGGAGATTCTGGAGAGGTTCAACATGCAAGGCTGCAAGCCTGTTGACACTCCTCTTCTTGGGGGTTGGAGGAAGGAGGATGCTACTTCAGCAGAGGTAGTGGATGCCACTGTCTATCGACAGTTGGTGGGGTCGCTTATGTATCTGGTCAATACACGACCCGATATATGCTATGCAGTTAACCAGCTTCCGCAAGCTATGGTTAAGCCTACCAAGCTCTTTTGGAAGGCAGGCAAGCATGTATTGCGCTATATTAGAGGCACATCGGGATATGGTCTATGGTACAGACAGGAGGATGGAGCAAAGCTTTCTGGCTTCACTGATGCAGATTGGGCAGGGAGTCCAACGGACCGGAAGAGCACTTCTGGGGGAGTTTTCAGCATTGGGTCGACAGCAGTTTCCTGGTACAGCAGGAAGCAGAGATCCGTGGCACTCAGTTCAGCAGAGGCCGAGTACATGGCAGCAAGCTTGGCTGCATGTGAGGCTATTTGGATGAGGAAGATCCTCGCAGGTTTGTTCAGGTTGCATTTGGAGCCCACAGTGATCTACTGTGATAACCAGAGCTGCATCAAGCTCTCGGCTAATCCAGTATTTCATGATAGGTCCAAACACATCGACATCAGGTACCATCATATCAGAGATTGTGTTCAGCGGAGAATCATGATGCTTTCATATGTTCCCACGGAGGATCGGGATGCCGACATCCTGACGAAGGCGCTCACCAGGAGCAAGTTTGAATTCCACAGAGGCAGGATAGGGGTTGCAGATAATCCATATCTTGCTGAGAGGGAGTGTTGAGAATGCAGCAAGATGATGGAGCTTAGTGAAATGAAGTCGCCTTCACTAAGTGGGCCTGCAGGCAAATTCTGGCGCAAAGTCTATTTTTTAGACTATGTCTATTTTTAGACATATGGAGCATGGTTCGGGGATTCCAGTTTGAGATTCTTGGAGCATTGGTCATGTTGGTAAAAATAGATGAGACTCTGTTTTTTAGGTCGAAGAGGTCGAAGGCTATTTTTAGACTGCCTCTCCTAAAAATATGGAAGTCAAATATTATTTACCCTTAATAATATTTAGACTATAAATAGCAGTTTACTCTCTTGGAGCACTTCAGTTTGAGCTACGGATGTGGCACATGCAACTGCCAGAAGGAAATACGCTTTTCTTATGGGGTATTGAGCTCATGCATGGTTGACTTCAGTTAGGACTTCAGTGGCAGAAGTTTGGTGGAGTTAATGAGACAACTAGTGGAGTTGTGTTCTGTTTATTTTAGTTGAACTGGTTGAGATTAGTTTAACTAGCTAATCAATTAGTTATGAGTGGAGTGAATTAAATATTATTTAAATCATTAATTAGTAACTCATTATTCAACTCAAGAACACATCAGTTCACTACAGTGCATGATCAGTTCAGTGGAGACCAGTGAAAGAGGTAGATGAAAGGGTGGAGTTAGCTATCAGTGGCGACATCAGTTGTGCATGAGATTTTCACCACACTTGGAGGATTTGTCCATGAAAATTGCGCAGTCAAGCCAAGGAGATTCGAACCTTGGATCTCTATATAGACAGGCCTGGATTGCGCAATAGAGGCAACGCAATTGGCGGTGAGTTTTGAACCAGTAACCTGTTCAAAACTGAGCTAGATTGTGGGTAACTGTATGAGAAAGTACTGAGTACTTGTGAGGAGTATTGTACTGATTTTGTTACATGATTTCTCCATTATAATATACACAATAGCTGCGGAGTTTTCAGCTATAAGCTTTCCCCATACATACTGTGTTAATGTGTATGATGATTTGATGTGTTATCGCTTGATTTTATTTCCGCATGTGTGATGATCTGAGTGGAAGAGATTATGTGTTGCATATGAATTCGAATTGTATGTGATCAGGATAGTCTCGGTGGATAATTAATTATTATTCAGCAAATTTCTACATATTAGTGATGCCGCCATGACTTCAAAGGGCTTTTAGAAAGGGAGTTTTGGAACCACCATTGCTTGAGGCACTTGGTGGGTAGGGAAAAAAGTTTTGTTTACTTGGTGAAATAAGGTATGAAAATAGAGGGCTTGGGAAAATAGAGACATATTGTTATAGGCAGAGGTGGAAAAAATAGTGAGAGGGTGGGACATCAGTCCAGGATTTGGTCTTGTCTGGGTGATATATTGGCCATGCTTTGATAAGGAAGTGGGATAGGGAAAATTTTCTCTTTGAGGAGATTTCTAGAACTCCCATGATTCTTGAATTCTATTTCTAGAAATCCAGGACAAAGAATTTAGTCATCTTAAATAGGTAAAAATTACTTATGACTAACAGATGGATACTACACTATTGAAGGACTATACATGAATGGCCACACTTGATGATGTCATACGTGATGGCACTTGATGAAGGTCTTGATGACATGGTTGGAGACTACATAATGACATTGAGGAAGATTTGACGACATGAACAATGTTTGGAGACATGACATGAAGGACTTGGATATCACTTGTGTCATATGATGGCATATGATGACATTGTTGGAAGATTTCATTTAATGATATGGATGGTGGTTGGAAGACTACCTTGACGCTCTATTGATAACAAATTAATAAATGTTGCTCTATGGTTGATGACATATCACTGCACTATTACATGATGTCATGATGACATGGATAATTTACATGATGACACTAATAACCTCTTGTTGTCCTAATCATCAAGCCCTAATTTCCTCTTGTTTTCCTAATCATCTTTTGCACTAAATATTTTATAAGTAGTCACAAAGCAAGGTAAATTTAAACATCTTGGAGGCATCCTTTCAAAATGAATCCTACAGGATCTTAAAGAGGATTTTTTCCTCTTTCCAACGAGTCTTTACTTGCCCCGAAACTCCCAGTGGTTTGTGAGAAAATGAATTTTTAAGTTTAAAAATAATATTTTTTAAGGCTAGCCTACCTACACTCAGACATTCATGTCGGCCTCCCTCGAAGAGACATGTCTCTTTATTAAAGGTCAAAATCCTATATAAATATGACGTCCATCACCTCATTTCAATCAAGGATTTCGATAAATATTTCAAAGTAGAGGTAAAAACGTAGCAAGGAGGTAGAGGAGGAAAAAAATCAGTGTTTGGGCAACATTTTATTAAGATATCCATTACAAAACAACAACAAAAAAACCTACGGGTAGATTTCCTGTGGAAGACCGAAGTGTGGTCAATATCTTACCTCAGACCTACAGTCTTTTGGAGATTTGCATTACCTAAAATATGTGATTAAAGGATCGTAGCTACAACAATTTGGAGACACCTTCTTGGACTTGAAAAATTTAAGGAGACACCTCCCTTGGACCTCACGTGAATTTGTGAAAACTATAGGGCTCAATATAGTCACTTTTCTTTTTTTCTCATATTTAGCAAGTCTAGACAGTCCTAGCTGGAAGGAGGAACTAGTCCTGTGAATGCGACTCTGTGGATTCTTGAAGAAGTGGGAAAATTGGAAGTCCTCGATATAATTATGAAGCATTAGGTGGCTTGAGCAATGAAGAAATAGAAGTAATATTGAAGAGCTATTGAAGTCCTCTTGATCATATTTGAAGACCATCTAGTGTATTCAAAGAAGATTGTGTTGAATGTCATATGTTGAGCTGCTTGTAAAAGACTCTTGTATTACCAAACCATTGAAGTCATTGCTAAGGATAAAATCTTGGAGGCAGCATTGGAATCATTGAAGAAGTCCTCATTGAGATAGTCATTTAAGGAGGACTTAAATTTTGTTGGACAACCTTAGATATGTGCTTGAACATCTTCCTTAAGATTTCAAGAAGACTTGTGAAAACTTATAGACTTTTGAAGTATTCTTGAAAATTTGGTGCATACCTTGGAGAATACATCTCTGTCTAGGAAAATCCTTGAAGATTCTTGGAGACCATGATGGGTTGATAGTCATCATGAGGTGAACTGAGAGATATAGCTTGGGTAATATGAAGAGTAGTGGTGACACCTTCTAAGAAGACAAGGTTGTCATTGATGAAGTAATTTGGAGAAGGAAGTGTTGGCTAAGAGATTGAAATGCTCATTGTAGATGTTATTGGGAGACGTGAAGAATTACTAATCTTATCTTGATGAATTGAAGATGTGGGTTGGAGCCCTAAAGGATAGGTGTCCTCAAGAAGACCAAGTTGGTGCCTGCACCAAATATTGGGTTGGAGCCCTAGAGGTTGGAGCCTCAAAGTGAAAAGGTTCGAGCCTTGGAAGATAGGGTTTGTGCCCTAGAACTTGGAGCCTCGTGAATTCCAAGTAGGTGCTTAGCAAAGTACAGGTTGGTGCTTGGAAGGATTGAAGATTTTTGCCTTCATCTAGGGTTGGAGCCCTACACATTATTGTACTTGATTTATTGTAAAGAAGATAGTAATAAAAGAATATACTCTTAATGTTCATTTTGTGTTCTAATTATAAGTGATTTAACTAGTAAAACTAACAATTGAAAATAAATATTGATTCACCCCCTCTCATTATTTCCAACAAGAAGTGGTGGAGAGATGAGGAGAGAGGCATTTTGTAAGGATCTAGCTGAACTAGATCACAATGTTGAAAGACAAGGTTTAGTGAGTGAATACTTATGCATGGAGTGGAGTGATGGTTAGGAGTGGTAGGTTATGGAAACAGAATTATTTTCATGTCTCCTTTGAGGGTTAGGTGTCCTTTAGTGAGCTTGTTCTATCTCGAATGACTTTCTTGTAGCAGTACAGTGTTTCCTGAAGCACTACAGGAAATACTAGATTGATGGATGGATGGATGCATACTGGGGTTGATCATGGATTGCGTAAGTAGAGGAGAGAGAGAAGAGATAAAGGATGTTTCTCCTCCTTGTCCAAATTGTCCTTGATTAGAAACTTGTAAAATAGAAATAAGTTAATGCATAGGTGTTGTTTCATGCATTTCTCTCTCTCTCTCTCTCTCTCTCTCTCTCTCTCTCTCTCTCTCTTTTCTTTTTTTCTTTTTAATGGGTGGGCTGCCTCCACCGAGGGTTTAAACCCATCATCCTTCCCTAGGCAAATAAAATAGGCTTTCACCCAAGGATATTATATTTCTTTATTTTTTCCTTTTTTTCTTTTACTCCAGGATTGTGTCATGGAGGTTTTCAACCGAGGATTTGGCCTTGGATGTCTTAGAGACGTTTTCACCCATGCCTCTATATTTTTTCTTTTTTTTTTCTTTCTCTAGGAAGGTGAGGGGATGGAAACTATGGAACTTAAAATGACATTCACCTCCCTATTTATTGAATTGATAAACTCATCCCTAGACAATGGCTTGTTATACATTTTTGGCCTGTAACCATTGAAACGTAGGCGTATCCCCTCCTCATCTATGGTTATGATCTGAACAGCCCCGTTTTCATGGAATTTTTCTACTTGATAAGGTCCTAGCCACCTTTTAATTAGTTTTATTTTGAATTCCTTGAATCTAGAGTCATAGAGAAGTGCCTAATCTCCTTCTTGAAATGTATTTTCTTTTATGTGTTTTTCATGCCAAAATTTCCTTTGTAGCTGGATTAGCTATGTGTGAAGGAGGTCATGCATTCTGAACCCATCCAAACCATTTCACTGCATCAACCTTTAATTTTGTGCCTTTGTCATATCCAGGTCTAATTGGGCTACCATTCTCAGGATGTTGTACTCAAACTCAATGGAAAGCTAAGATTTTCTTCCCATAAACTAAATCATATGGAGTAAACCCCGTGGTTTTCTTCCAAGTGGTGTTGTAAGCCCAAGTGGCTTCCACCAATCTTTCTTCCCAATATTTTATGTTGCTTCTCACAACCTTGATGAGGATTTTCTCCAAGGATCTATTTGTTATTACCACCTGGCCATTTTCTTCTAGATGATAGGTAGTGGAAGTCTTGTGCTTTATCTTATGCCACCTTAGGAGGTTTTCAATGATATGATATGTAACCCTGATCAGTGACTACCTCTATGGGGTTATATCCAAATTAGTAGAACACATTCTCTCTTAGAAACTTAACTACCTTTTCTTCTATTTATACCTTCACAACTCTTGTTTCAACCCATTTGGTTAAGTAGTCAGTGCAGACTGTGATATACCTCTTATGCCTAGATGAGGAATCAATGGGTCCAATGAATTTCATTCCCCAATTTTCAAATGTCTCTAAATCCACCTGAGGGTGCAAGGGAATTTCATCCCTCGGTGTAGGTCTAGCCATACTTTGGAATTGATCACATCTACTGGTGTATCTCCTGGCATCTTGGTGAAGTGTAGGCCAATAGTAACCTTCTTCCAAATCTTTGAAGGCTTTCCTATTAGTAGCAAAGTGGCCCCCACAAGGACCATAATGACATGTAGAGAGGATGTCAGAAACCTCTTCTTCAATCACACATCTTTTGATAATTTGGTCAGGACCCAACTTGAAGAGATTTCCACCAATCTAGGTGAAAGGGGCGCTTTTCCCGATAATATTTCTCTTTTCTCTGGATGAAAGGTTTTGAGGAAACTTTTCAGCAACCAAGTAGTTAGCTATGGCAGCAAACCAAGGATAGAGTGATGAGATAGAAAATGGGGGTTCATCTGGAAGTTGATCATCCACCATCCCTTCCTCATCTATAGGTAAATTCAATCCAGATAAGAAATATGCAACAACATTCTCCTTTCCTTGTTTATGAACAATTGTTAAATCAAATCTTTGTAATAACAACAACCATCTAATGATTCTAGAACTAACACTAGGTTTATTCATTAAGTACTTAATTGTTGCATCATCACTAAGTATAAAGGTTTGATAACCAGTAATATAATGCCTAAATTTGTTTAAGGAATGGACAATGGCTAAAAGCACCTTTTCTATGACAGTATAGTTAAGTTCAGCCTTGGAAAGATTCTTGCTAATGAAATATATGGAATAGGGTAATTTGTCTTATAAATTCACCAAGGCTACCCAAACATCTTTATTTCATGCATTTGTGTGGACGTGGAAAGGCGGAGCCCAGTTTGGACCTCAAGGAATGGGAGCAGTAGTTATCTTTTCCTTAATGAGCTCAAAAGCTTCTTGACAAAGAATAGACCATAAAAAATCAGAATATTTGGCCAACAATCCAAATAATGGTGAAGCCACTTTCTGAAGTCCTTAATGAACCTCCTACTGTATCCAGCGAAACCTAAGAAACTTTTGACATCTCTCTTCTTTTGTAGACCATGCACCCTTTTTATGATGGTGATTTTGTTTGGTTCTACATGTATTCCTACTTGTGATATTGAGTGGCCTAGGACTATCCCTGCTCTCTTTAAGAATTCAAACTTTTTCAGACTCATGGAGAGATGGATTTGAATGCAATTTCTTGGCACTTTTCCCAGATTAGAGAGAGCTTCCTGGAAAGCATACCCATAAGGTGTAAAATCGTCCATGTATATTTCGACAGAGTCATTGACTAGTTCAGAAAAAATGCTCAAGACTACTCTATGGAAAGTAGCAAGGACATTGAACAACCCAAAGGGAAGGACTCAGTAAGCGAAAGTGACCGAGGGACATGTGAAAGTGGTCTTTTCATGGTCCTTGGGGATAATTTGGATCGGTTTATACCCATTGAACCCATCTAGGAAAGAAAATAACTTCTTCCTTGGAAGGCCATCCAAGACTTAATCTATGAAGGTCAAGGGAAAAAGTTCCTTCTTTGTGGCTTTGTTTAGTTCCTAGTAGTTGTTGGGCCATGAATACGACCACTTTTTAACACTTATTTCATCCATTTTTACTCTTCTTTATCATGTAATTTATCATAATTTATCATATAAATCCATTTTATAATTATTTATGCTCTTATGGATAAATATTATTTCTTCTCCTCTATTTTTAATAAATTGATGATTATTATGCATAATTTTATCAATGATGGTTTATTAATATATTTTGTAACATCACTCACCATTTTAGCCTCCAATATACTCACCAGATTGTAGATTTGATCTCTAGATCATCATCAAATATTCGAACTCAGAAATTCGCTGGAATAAGAAGTGACAGTTTTGCGGTTGATATTCTGGGCAAATGGAGAAGAATCTAGAAAATACGGAACATGGGTTTTGTCCAAAACGGAGCAAATTAACTTATTTAAAGAACATTTTGCCAAAATTCAGGCTGTATTGAGAGAAATGCAAGGTTCTTTGAGCAAAATTTTCTCCGATTTACTATTGCAGCTGTCCTCCAAATTATCTCAGCTGCAAATCCAAAGTCGACTTGCTCTTGTTGAAAGATTGATGGAAATATATTTTCTGGTTGATCAATTTGTTGGGAACAATCCAATATTGTTATGAGAGATCATATTTACTATTTAATTTCTCCTCTTTCTCATTCTAAAAGGAGATCATGTATTATGTATTGGAGAACAATCAGAGATTGAGACTTTCCTTGTTGTAATTTTCAAAATTGTGCATCACTCTTTTTAAGAGAGTACGAACTGCTTGTAAACATTATTCATGCATGATTAATACAAGAGTTCATTTCCATTTAATTTCTTAACACTGGATTAAAGCCCAGTGGCGTTTCACCGATGGTTGAGGGCCCAGCCCTGGTTGATCGATCTGTTGGTTGTATCATTACCTTTCAATTATTGTCATGTGATAGTTTGTGGCTGTTCTCATTACATTTGCAAGTTAATTAGTTTTTCATTGAATTATTGATTGATTTTGTTATGTTAATGAATCGCATTGTTGTTCCGTTTTAGTAAGGACTTTAATTCTTGTATTAATCATCTCGTTAAACCTTACAGAGCATTGTTGTTCAGCATTAGATGTCCTATTCCAATTAATTGTTGTTCCATCGGATTGATGTTCATGTCGATTATTATTTAACAATGTTTGTTGTTGACAGGGTTTTGGTGTTTAATAGAATTGTTGTTTGATTTCATTAAGTTAAAGATCTGTTGTTCAGATTCATTAGTTAATATTTGATGTTCGATTCTTCTAGTTCCAGTTGGTTATTCATTTACATTGCTATTCGATTTCAGTGTGCTTTTCATTTCCAATTCATTAGTTAACAGATTGCAAAGAGTTTGTTTTCGAAGAGCTTTCTTAGTTTACTTTCAATAGCAGCTTTAGTTCAATTGCTATTTCTCCTTAATTACTTTAACAGGGGACTGTCAACTATAGATAATATTGGTTATTGCTTCCACATTCCCAGATTAATTGTCTTGTTTCAGTTTGATTTCAATTGCATCAATTTCTGGAGGAATGAGTTATTGCTACTGTATTCTCGATTGATGGGTGTTGAGTGAATATATATATTTTAAGAGCATTTGAGTTCATGTTATTGTAATTAGATTTCTTTTTCAAGCATCCGTTTAATCTTGTATTTAGAACATTGTACTACATCTTTCATAGCATTACTCTTAGCTCAATTGAAGTCTCAAACAGAGTACACTCTTGAAACAAAAAGTCGTTCCTGGATTGATAATTAATGTGAGATAAATAGGTGTTAAAAAGATACCTTTTATACCTCAACAGTAGTCAACAATGATTCACCACTTTCTATTCTTCTTTGGGACTAGAACAAGAGGAAACACCCACTCATTGTCTGATATGGCATAGATGAAACCTACATCCAACAACGTTTGCAGCTCATCCTTCATTATGCCCTTTAGAGTTGGGTTCATCCTAATTTGGGGCTAGAGCACAGGCTTGCATCCTTATTTAATATAAATATGATGTGTGCACACCGAGGAATGCACCCCTTTCATGTCTTTGTAGTCCCAAGCGAATGCATCAAGGTTTTCTTTCAAGTGCTAGCATAGTTTCTCTTTTTCTTTGGATGAGAGGGATGAGTTAATATTCAGACATTTTTATGGGTCAAATTCCACAATCTTGCTGGTTTCATAGGTTGACTCAACTGAGTGCATTTCCATTCATGGTTGGACTTTCGATTCTTTGACTAGGTCATCAACTGGAATGGTAGTGGGGGGATGGTTTTGAATGATATGGTTGATGAGATTATCCTCATCGGGTTGCCCCCCTCTAATAACAGTATCTATAGTAAAAATGAGTAGGGTGTAGCATTGTATACTTAATATTCTTCCTCTACATCCTCCAACCACAAAGTTATTTCATGGCCAATGGAAGGCTGGGCAAGAGGATATAATACTAGTTTTTTATATAATAGCCCATTCTTTATGGTCATGTTTCCGGCCCTACAGCTAATATAAGCATTGGAAATGGCTAACCAATGTCTTCCTAAAATAAGAGGATATCCATTAAACTTGGTTTTTGGCTGGAGGACCAGGAAATATGTAGGGTAATCCCAAGATTCAATTGAACATCCTCAACAATTCCTTCCGGAGCTACTGTGGACCTGTCTGCAAGTTGCAGAACAATGGTGGTCTTTCTCAAAGGTCCTTGGAGGTTGAATTTAAGCATAGTTTCTATTGTACCTTAAGAAACAATCCCTTGGATGTGGTAAGGAATTAGTGCTTAATAAATTTATATAAATATGTCATAGAAATATTGGTATGTTTTTAATCACCTTCATATGTTTATCATCAAACCCCCAAGGTTCAAATACAATGAATGTCCCACAATGCTATTATTTGTTGATATAGAATGGAATGATCAAAAGAACATGAATGAAAGAAGCCCAAGTTGATATGTTGATGTACATAATATATCACTTCAAACTTCATAAGAATGATAATACAAGGAACAGTTAAAATGAAGGAGTGCCTATTAAGTATTTTAACTCTTATTCACACAAGCAAAAAGAGGCCTGCAAAATCATTACTTCATTTTATTCAAAGACAGAAAACACATAATGTAAACGGGAAGACATATCGATATCAATAAATTCCAGAATATTTCTTTTAATTCATTAATCCTTTGAAATCTGAGTAAAAATATTGCAGTCTGAAGGTCCAAAAACTCAGAACCTTTTCCTTTCTTATTTTTCTCTTTAAATACAATAGAAAACAGTTTGTAACTATTGGAGCTAATCCTAACTGCTTCAACTACTTAGGACTTCGTCAACTACCTATTACATGTCATAAAAATTTCGTATTACAATTACATTCTCTTAAAAGAGGAAAATAACATAAAAATGTAAATCCTAATCTATTTTTTGAATGTGAATTGATGATGTTGCTGCTGCATTTCCTTGACTAGCTACTTTCCCCTTCTTTGAAGTCGAGGGGTATTTTGGTAAATCTGCCATCCAGGCTTTGCATTTCTTCCATATCTCAATGTTTTTCTTAGGTGAATGGACCAACTTGTAATATTGCAATCTAAAAACAGTGATCCTATTGAATGATGGCCTTTCCGCAAATAAAGTCTTCACTAACCACAACAGCTAAAAATGTCTTTAAAGAAAATTGATCATTGTTTCTCCTTTAAGAACCTGAGTCTTTTCATGAGTACTATCTACCTTAATTTTTCCCAACACCAGTAAGGGCTCATAAGAATCCCATGATAAAATACTACCTTCAAGACCCCAACATGATGGAAAACCTACTCTTGCTATTTTATCAAATAAATTATCAAACTAGTTCACTACTTCCTTAAGCTCAATCAACTTCTTTTCTGTAGACTTCCTACAATCATTCTTGACAATCATCTTATTAATTTCCACATCATATAAAATCATGTCTTTAATTTTATTTTCTTCCAACTCTTGATCTGTTTTGGAATCAATGAAATCAATGAATTTTCTTGCCCAAATGGCCCTATTAATTTTCTTTTTCTTGTCTGTCATGACTTGTTCTTTAAAATCCCTGATAATACTTCTTTCCTCTGCAACAACAATCAGAAAACCTCAAATTGTTTTCATTTCTGCAATGATATCATTCCAGATGATATCCTTAGCCTGTATTAAGGATATATTTCCCTTCAATTTTTCTTTGAGATTTTTAATCTCAACATCAGCAGTCTGGCAGTCCATTTTGTATTTACTGACTTCTCCCTCTATGGCTTGTATGATCTTTGTTGTTGCTTCCAAATAAGATTGTGCCTTTTTTCGATCTCTCTCTACCATCTTCAATTCAATGGTTAATTGAGATATTTGTGCTAATGGATCTTCATTACCAGATGGAAAAATGAAAGTATAAGTATGAGATTCAATGTGATTCTGCAATGACAATGCAGTTTGCTTTAGTTTGGTGATTTCTTCTTCCTTTTGCAAAAGCTATCGAAGAAGTTTTCCTTTCTCATTTTCTACCTCTGCAACCTCTGCTGCCATGGAGTGTTCTCCTGTAGGAAACTTTAAATTTTTCTTTAGCACAAAGATTTCTAATTCAACACTTTGCAGAAGCTTCTGTATAGTAGACCTGTCATTGGGATCCACCCCAATCTTCACAATAATCGTTTTTGGTTCTTCGTTCTAGATTTTCAAAGCCCTGGAATTTTCTTTATCTGACTTCAATTTCTTGATCAATTGTTTGTCTCATATTAAATATAAAATGACCAACAATGATTGGCAACTTAGACATATGACCTTTCTTCATAGGCACAAAATCTATTTGATCCACGTTCAAACTTTTCCTAATGAACTCCAAAGTGAATAATCTCATAGGCACAAATACAGGAAGCCCATAAGGTTCTACACCAGCTCCATAAAGCCTAATTTCATAATAGTCTTCAAAGACAAACCAATCACCAAACTTACAATTTGTACCCAACTGCAAGAACTCTTGAGCTTTTGGCAGAAAGCAAGGGGGAGTAATTCCATTCAAAATCTTATATGCGGTAGACATGAAGTGACTAGCAAAATCAAACAAACTACCATCATTCTATTCTTTCCTCACTATGTCTATCCAGAATAATACTGACTGCCTCTTCTTATTCGTATCCATTATATTTAACCCCAGATGCATGAATTCTTCTACATTTTGATATAAAAAGAGGTAAATAACAAGAGAAGGAAACCTAAATGAACCCGTCAGTGATAAGCTCATGACCTGAGATTTGACATCTTCTTGCCAATAAGATGGAATATCTAGCACCACTCTTGGCTTCATCATCAAGGTGAACATTCCCAGAACTGATTTTTCCACTATACTGTCATCATATTTTCCCAAAATCTTTGCAATGCTCATTAGCACTGGTCTGACTTCTATATCAAAAACCTCATGGGAAATTCTTTATTATCAAGTGAAAATTATTGTGTATCTAGCTTTAGAAAAAATATGAATTGGTTGAACTCTTGACCTACAATACTATCATACTGTGCCATCAAAGAATCATCAGTGAGTTGGACATACGACTCTGACTCTAGGTAACATAGAGCTTGACGAATTAATTGGGCTGAGACTTGCAAAACATTTTCCCCTTGACAATTCATTACAAAACATTTTCCAGGGTACATAACAGACACTAGCCAATACACAAATTCGGGAAAAATGTGTGTTCTAGGGATGCATGCAGACAACACACCAGTTTTAACCATGGCGATGTAAATTGGAGAATTTTTATCATTTAGGAAGACTTGCTGATAAAATGAAAGGTGGTCTAGAGAATAGACAGTATCCTGGATGTCCCTCTCAGTGTCCATGAGAGGAATGTGACTGAAATAACCTGAAAGGGATGGATGCTTGTCCATATTTTAGCTTGGGGTGACAGACAATCGACAAGGTGGCGGACAACAGAAAAATACACGACGCAGATAGAACTTCAAATGAAAACTAACAACAGAAACCTTAGAAAAATTAGAATCTTTCTTAAATAGGTAGTGTGGGCTCAAGAAATAAATGTTGATGAGACGCGCCAAAATACCATTAAAATTACTCCGATGTGGATCACATCTATCAACAGATGGCTGCATACGTTGCTGCGGGAGGTCTCAAGGTACGGAGAGCTCGTCGGGTTCATGCCCCCGTAGTTCATCTCAACTGTTGATCTGGATCGACCCCGTAGTCAACAAGTTCAACTGTGGAGGTACCCTCCTCATTAACCTGTGCGCTAAAAGTGCCTACGAGTTGATACTTTTATTCTGTGCTTGATAAATCGTTGGATCATGCTCCATAAGATGCTTTCTTTTTAATCTGTGCATTGGGACCCACTTCCAGAAAGCTTAAATTATTAACTTTAAACTTTAATGCAACAAATATTACATTTTTATGCCAAATTATATGAATATTTATACTTTAACATACATTTTGACAATGTTTCTATTTTTTTGTATTTTTGAAAATTAAAAATAAAGGATATTGCAAAGGAGCCACAACAGTTTCCTTGGTCATCACATTTATGGAAACCCCAAGACCATCATAGTATTGGGGACTATGACACCATCAATGTATACATCTACCACTAGATTACTAGGGTCCAGGTACTTCTGGAATATCACCCTTCCAAATATTAGGTCGGATTGTTGTCCTACGATATTTATGGTGGGGGTGTATTTATTCTTTCTCCGATGTTTCTTAAAGAACTTTTATTTGATGAGCCTATTTTAAATAGGAACATCCTTAATGTCCTGGAGAAGGCGTATTTTCACACATAAAGTTTTCATTTCTCCCAGAATTTCAGTCTCTTCTGGGGTGTGTTGACTAGTGTGGATCAAGTGCTCAATAAAAGGAGGTTGTTGGATCTGAGTGTTTCTTTATTCATTTTCCTGCTTAGTCTTTGCAGTTGGATATGGAGGATTATTATCTGGAAGTACTATTCTTGACCCGAGGTTGATCTCATATATCTACACAACATAAACTGGATAGGACGTTTCCCCACTGCAAACTTGTTGTTCCTGCTTATTTTTAGGGTTGAGATTGGGTTGGGTGGGCATCTGAGGAAACTTAGGTGGAGCAGAATGTGTGAGCTGAGGTTGAGTTTGGGGTGGAGATAGTAAAGTAGGTGGTAGATTGTGTTGGGTCCTCCACCCTTGTGATGGGTTTCTCCACCAAGGTGGTTGAGGAACATATTTTTGGAATGGTGTGTTCATGGGCTAAGGGTGATATGGAGGGTTGTAAGGCCAAGTAGGGGGTGTAGGCCATGATGGAGAAGTGGATGTGTACCAAGGCTATATAGGTGCATTTTGTTTTGTATGATAGTAGGATTAAAATGCAACTTGCATACCTTGTTGATATGACCCAGGGCCTTGAGGCCTGCTCTAATTAATGAAACAAAGTTGCTTGGGTACTCCTTCCCCACCTTGATATAAAACTTTGAGCCCAAGTAAGGAGGGACACTTATCTGTGGCATGATTCTCTCCACAGACTAAGAAAACCTCTATGACATTTAGTGGTCATTCATTCTAAGGGTGTTCTCTAGAACATCTAGGGAAGAAGATAGCCAAGGCCCTATTTGCTTCCTCTTTCTACCTCTTGATCTTAGTTGTGCTTATTTTCAAATAAAATATATGAAACATCTCACTTTTTAAGTCCTCCAACATATTTCCAATCTCATGCATGATGGAGGTGGAAGAGGAAGGGGTGTTGGTCATGATTTGGCTAGCTCTACCTTTCTTCCTAGTTTCCCTAGAGTGCTTTCTATAGACATTTTTGATGTCCTCATAAGGCAGGTAGCATATGTATCCTATATAAAACATATTAAGGGTTTCTATCACCCCTTCCATGGTCTCGTGGAGAATACCAATTTAAGTGATCTCAGATCAAGGGCGCAGTTGGCTCTTTTATAGCTCAACTAGAATCTTTCTTCATAATCCTCTAGGGATTCATCAGGTCTTAGATTCATCCTAAATATTTCCTATTTGGTTTCCTTCAACCTACAGTAGTCTCTATATTTTTTGTTAAAGGACTCTTGCATCTGTACCCAGGTAGTGATGTTGTTCCCAGGCAAATCCATGAACCAACGCAAGGCTACCGACTTGAGGGTGGATGGGAATAGTTTTAGCTTCTTGTCATTTGATGCATAGTCATAGGTCTTGTAGACAACAAGTAATTTGAACATGAAGGTGCCAGGATCCTTAGAAGTAAGTCCATGGAAATTTGGAAGGGCTGAGGGACTGATGTTCTTCATTCTAGTTTCCCTATTTGTTTCTCGAATGGGAAAGACTCCTTGGGTCCCAGTCTTAGCCATGACTTGAATTGGTGAAGTAGGTTCCTCAACTAAAGCAAGTTCTGTAGAAATTATAAAAAAAGCATGTATATCATGGATTCAATCCCATATAACAATTTACTAAAGTTAAATATTGAATCGCTTCTAAAATCAATTGAATAATTAAAAACACAATCGCCAATAACATGAAACAAAGAAGAATCAATCAAACCACAACATAGGTAATTTCTCAGGGAAATATTGCTCCTCAAAACCCCACTATATTCTATTGTATATTCCACAAGTAATCATGAAACAATTACATACAACTATTCTCACAAGAGTCCTCTTGTATTCAGTTAATTGTCTCACACTGATCTAGACAAAATCAAGCCAATACTCTGCCAATTTTCAGCCTGTCTTCAGCCTTCATTGCTCACGCAATACCTAATGAATGCAATCCCTATTATTTAGAAATTTTAGACTTTCTCAATTGCGCGGAGTATCATGGGCATCCTGTGGTGATTTAACTACATATGGGCAGTCAACTAATATCACAACTGATAATCACACTTCCCTTTCGCATAGATCTCAAGTGGGTCTCCACTGGAACCGACATGCATGCAGCTAATAATAGTAAATCCTCAACTGCATGTGAGATCACTGATTGTGAATTAAATAATATTTAATTCACTTGATCTCTCACTAGTGTATCTAACAGTTACAACTAGCACAACTGAGTTTGACTCACTTAACTGAGTTAAAATATTTACAACCTACATTAACTAATGCACCACTGCACTTCGAACTACGTTACAACTAGAATTACTCTACATGCCTCACCAACTACCCTCAACTCGAAATTCATGAGTTAACTGAGTTTATCACACTCATTTAACTATTACAAGTTATTTTGAGATTAGATTACATTTTATTGTCCATATTAATTAAGGGATAACTAAAATATACATGCACCAATTTTAGCCCACACCAGTGTAGGTGATGCCTAGACCTCCTAGTCCCACACTTAGTGTAGGTGTTGCTTGGACCTCTTGGTTCCACACTTAGTGTAGGTGTTTCTTGTTTTTTCCAGATGACAATTTCACTATTTCTTGTTGCAAACTTCAACACTCCCTCTCAAAAATAAAGGAATGTCCTTGCATGCAACATGCACCTCTTGCATGCGACATGCAACCCTTTCATGCAACATGCAACTCTTGCATGAAACACTTCTCTAATGTTTCTCGCACATGCAACCTTTGCATGCAACACTTCTCTTGTGTTTCTCACACATTCAACACTTCCAAAACTGAATAGCGTCCAAACAATTGAATCAGTATAATGCTTCTGTCATCAGAGTCTTCTGACTACTGCTAGATACTGCACATGTCTACTGGATTCTCTGCGCTGTTGACATCTGCATCCATGCACTTTTCACTGCTACCAACTCTGATCTGTGCTCCAATATCTGACACATGTCACTCTGATTTCTGTCCTCCTGACATCTGACTGCATCAATCTAACTGATCCTGCTACTACTGCACTGTGGCATCATCGTAGCCAGGTTCGATCCATGAGACACACAATCTATAGGACCTTGCCCAAATTTATTCTTGGTATTAATCATGCAAGTCACCCCACCTCACACCTAGAGGTATAACTGCATGCACTCCATCTTCCCATCTGGCTGGAAATTTCTCTACTTGAGTGGTTTCTGCTACTCCATGATCCTCTGCATGTGGCTACTCCACATTTTGAGTTTCATTCCTTAGAACCAAGAGTTCCTCACCTGCATGCAAATCCAGCTCCCTCTCAAGGGTCAATTGGATGGCTTTCGCACACTTCCCAATGGTTGGAAGCTTTGTAGAAATCACATCTACATCAAGTCTATAAATATTCTTCACATGAATCCCAATATTCTTGGCTTGTCCTATTTCTTTGTGTCGAAGGAAAACTTTTCCTTCACTGAAAACAACATCATAGCCTCTATCCTCCAACATTGCAACTAAAACTAAATTTTTCTTCAAGCCTAGTACATGCATTACATATTTTAATAAAATTTGTTTACCTTAATGTCTCTAGAAATGAAATTTACCACTCCCAGTAGCGCTATACCTTCCATCGTCACCTATTTTGATATGCATATGGAGGCCCTTCTCCTCCAAGCTACTGAAAAGTTCTTTGTTTCTCATCATGTGGAAAGATGAACCACTATCCAAGTAACACCTTGATACCAATGCACTTGACACCATGCATGTGATCAATGAGAATTCAAGCTCAAATTGTGAGGCCAAAGCCTCACCATCTATAGATCCTGAAGCCTTCTTGTTCTTCTTCTTTTGTGGATAATTTTTGGCATAATTTCCATGATCGTGACAATGAAAACACTTCACTCTGGACATGTCGCGCTCCTTGCCTTCTTCATCGGTCTCAGATTTGGAATGGAAATCATTTCCTTTCCCCTTCTTCACCTTGGGAGCCAAAGCACAATCTTCCTCATCTTCACTCTTAGATGAAGATCCGTCTCTATTATTCCGTCTGAAATCCTCTTGTACCAAATCCGACCAAACTTGTTCCCAATATGGCAACCTTTCCCTTCCATTGACAGAGTCCTGATTACTATCCCAAATCTTCAGAAGTCCTATAAGATCTATGCTCACCAAATAATCATCAACTACGTTAATTCCTACACTCCCAAGCTCATCCCCACATTGGAAAAACTTTGTTAAGTATACCAGAATAGCTTCATTCTTTTCCATCTTAATCTTCCTGAGTTTATCCTTCTGTTAGGTCTTCGTAGTTTGTAGGATTGGCAAGAACAAACACTGCAGAGCCTACATCAAAACCACTTTGGAATCCTAGGATCTAGCACTCCTGGATTTAGAGAGGGATCTCTCTATATAATTTTTTTCAATGATATTATCTTTAAGGCTTATGATATGATACTAGGCTAGTTATGAAGTACAAGGGTTTTGTTTGTTTTGGTTGGGATGGATATCATAAAAATGAAAGAAGTCTTTTGAAGGGTAAAGGTATGAGAAAGTTGAAAACATGGTTCAGCTGATAGGATAGGTAAGAAACAGTATCAATCCATTGGGCTATGGAGTCACAAAATGATTTAATTTCACAATAAGTTTCAAGTGTGGTCTATGGGACAAGTCATCTATATCAAAGGAATTTAAGTTGATTTATGGTGTGGAACATTAAGAAGTGTGATGAAAGGATTAAACACATAAGAAAACAAAGGGCATATTAAGATCAAGTAAGGACTTTTAACCTAGCCTGCTTTCAGCATACTCAAAGGAAAAAAAAGAATAGCTTGAGATCAAGTAAGGACTTTTAACCTAACCTGCTTTCAGTATATTCTCAAAAGAAAATATTTAAGATAAACAAAGAAATAGCTTAAGATCAAGTAAGGACTTTAACCTAGCCTGCTTTCAGCATATTCTTAAGGAAAACATTCAAGATGAACATAAAAAGTAGCCTAAGATCAGGTAAGGACTTTCAACCTAGCCTGCTTTCAGCATATTCTCAAAGGAAAACATTTAAGATAAAACAAAGAATAGCCTAAGATCAAGTAAGGAATTTTAATCTATCTTGATTTTGGCATACTCTTAAGGGAAACTCTCAAAAAAACTGTTGGAGAAAACACTAGAGGACAGGGTTAACCATAGACTTCCCTAGTTTAAATTTACTTAGCATGCAATGAAAATATCTTTCAAGAACAATATCTCAAGTTTTACTCAGCAAGACATGGGCTCACCGGCATTCCTTGACTGGTTACACTCTATTGAATTATCCTAAAATACACAATTAGCAGAAAACATAAAGATAAAGCTTATCAGTGAGATTTAGTGTACCTTTACAGTAAATCCTAATCTATGTTTTTTGTTCTTTATCAGAGAAAGGGGACAGTATAGAGAACAAGATAAAAATGACAATTACGGTAAGAAAAACATCACCATTGACATAGACAGGATCCCATGAATCAGCTTGTATATTTTATGTTCAAACCAGTTACAATCTTCAAGTCCAGTGGGTATTTACAGCTTTCAAACTTCTCTTCTCAACCAATCTTTCTTCAATTACAAACAAAGCTTCAATAGCCTCAACAAATATTTACATTCAATAAGTATTCAACCAACCATTACAATGAACTCCTCATATAATATATATAGGTAAATTGAAGTGGTGGAGTGAATGAAAAGGTTATTTGTTCAATTAATATAGAGTAAATGCTTCTCGGCCTTTGGGAGACCTTATTGAGAAGATATCAAATGTTTTAACTCTATTTTAATCAATTTTACATTAACTTTTATCTACTTCAGTCACTTTTGTTGACTTTGGAGGCTTTTGGTAGGCTTGTAATTACTTTCTGAGCTGTCTTTGGCAAATATCTCTGGCTATGCATTCAATTTGTATTATTTTTAGGAAAATGAATTTGTAGGTGGCATTTTGATCTCTAGAGGAATAACTGCTTCGGTGATTTGGAATTTGAAGCATCCTTTCGGGTGATCTATCTGTCTTTGATACTTTAAACCCTGATTAGGCCTATGATTATGCTTTTAGGCCTTCTTTTCATCTTCGATGCTTTAAATTGTGTCTTTAACCTTTAAAGTGTGGATTAACTTTAAATCTTCATACTTTTCTTTAATCCTTTAATATTTTAATCTCCACTATCTTTCTCTTCTCTGCTGCTTGTGTACAAGCCTGTTGCGCTGGAGGGTTTTATTATCTAATCTGTGCTTATGAGGCACTGATAAAAGACTTGAAGGTCGTGCACCTCCCCTTTCGCATTTACCACCCCAAGGATCATCATCCTGGAGGGTTTCCGCCACTGGTCTGGCTATGGGGTGGTCTTCAACCTCGACAGCCATTGCACCTGCAACAAAGAAAACAAACCTTTATATAAAACCTGTGAGGGATGGGTAGACTGCTATCAGAGGTTAAGCAGAGGGCAGGAGGAGAAATATACAGAGGAGCGAGATATGCAGGCGAAGGAGGAAATATGAAGAAAATGGGTTAAAAATCGAATTATGGCACAGAAATAGAACAGTGGTTTTGCCAAACCACGAATGGTTTTCGTGTAGCATTGAGGTGGTAAGTGAATTTTCACATTTTGAACATGATACCACACAAGGTGTGACACTTTTCCACCCCAGTACCACCTATTTCGCATATATTTAGGTTGTTAAACCCTGATAGCAAATTCTACGCGAAATCGAATGTGGGCCATTGGATCTGGGGTGTAGATCCAAAATTCACAGGGGAGCGTGACAGATGGAAGGTGCTTGGACGAGGAGGCAATGGAAGATAGGTGGCAAACGCAGATTGGACGAGTGACAGAGTAGTGGGAGGTGGGCCATAATGCTAGTGTCATCTCTTTTTTTTGGTAGCAGGATGTTATGTGCAATGGGTTGTTTGATCAGGTTAAACGAGAACTGTTAGATCAATAAGATCTATGGTGTGGATCAGTTGTTGGGGTGAAATGATAACGGGTTGTTTAGAGGATGAGAGGGGAATGCAGAGCCATTATTTCAATGAGATCTATGGTGAGGATTGGTGTGGGAGTTTAACAAGCATGGTGGGGAAAATACAAAGAAATACATTTTTTACAAGGGGCGCGGGGGTAAATAAAAGGTAAGGGAAAGGGGCTTAAGAAGCGGGGAAGGTGTGGTCTCATGGAGGAAAATATGACCGGGAATGGAGGGAAAAGAGCTAGGAATTGCAAAAACTCAAGAAGGAAAGGTACTTTGACGACTGTTGGATCTCCCAGATCAACGATGGAGATCTACCGTCAGGGGGATAAAGAGGATGGGAACAACGGGATATGGATAAGGGGGGAAGTGCCAACAATTTTCGATTTCGGTAGATCAATGGTGGAGATCTTATCAGGGGTTGAAATATCGGCAGGGGAAAGGAGAAGTGAAATGGAGAAAAATATGTGATTTTCCGATGCGATAGGGCTTAAGATAGGTTTTGGGGCATGGTTCTATGGAGGAATAAGGGGACTGGGAGCCAAGGAGAGAAGGGGCTAAGAAATGGCACGGAGAGCTAAGCGCTTGGCCATTCGATCAAACCCATTCGACGGTTGCGATCGCATCGGGAGATCAGCCAATCGGCATAACAAAGGTAAGGGGAAAAGAAATTTGAAATGTCGATGAGCAATGCACGATGGGGCTAAGGCCTTGGTCGCGAGCGCAAGGTTCTATGGCAGAGAGGGCGAATATCTTAAGCCCTCAGGGGCTTAAAGCCTTATATTTATTTATGAGCAGAAAAGGCCTAAATGAGGCTTTTTTGGGAGTTTTAAAGGCTTCTGATGGGTAAAATAGGGATTTTTAAACCAAAAAAAGGGGATTTCATGGTTTAAAAAGGGTTTTTAGTAAAATAAAGGGTAAATGAGAAGGAAAAATGGGATTTTTAGAGGGAAATGGAGGATAAATAAAAGGGAATAATGAGTGATATGGGTGAATTTTGGAGGAATTTATGAAGGTGAAAAGATGGAGAAAATGGCTGAAAACAATCTCCTTTATACAGCAAGGTTTATAGAGGATTTAATGAAGGAAACAACAATGAAGATTGTTCTTGAGTTATAAAAAACCAGAAGGCTTCAAGAATGAGTAATTTTCTATGAAAATAATCTCTTGAAGACTCAAGACCTGTTTTAGCCATCATTTTCTATGACAAAAATTTACTGATGGCTAACAGTGGCTCCACTTGGGGATGGCAGCTCCTTGGAGGTGTCAAGAATTTCATAAATTGATCTCTAGAATGTAGACCTGTGCCTTTATCCATTGACAGCCTTTTCTTCCTTGATCATGATGTTTAAAAAGATGATTAGTACTTTGTATCAGCAAACAAATTTCTCCCAAACATTCTACCTACGCAGCCTACTTTTCCTAACATTTTTTATTCATAAGGTGCACTTGGACATGCAAACCTTTGACATCAACATTTAATTGTTTTATTGAAAGCAGGAAACTAATCTAAATCTACCCTTATTTCTTCCATGAGTTCAGATTAAACAGTTGAACTCATTAATTCTCTACCTAAGCTGTTATCTGCCAGGATTAAACTGTCTAGCAGATTTTATTCTCTATATTCTAAAATAGAAATTTAAATACAAACAAACCAAGATTAAGCTATCTAATTTGCTGTAAGACTATGGCATAAAAAAAAGCTACACATAGACTGAAATTTACAGAAATTTAAAACAAAATTGTGAAGGCTTAAGATCTGAAAATTAAAAGCATCCTTCATATATTTCTTATGACTCAGATTTTGATCTATTTAGAGTCATCTTTTTCTATTCTTTGTTGGTTCATATTTTGAGCATGTTTGAACCATTTTTCTCTATCTTTGGCTCAATTTTTGATCTGATCAGAGCCATTCTTCATCAAACTTGCAGGTTCAGGATTTAAGCTTGTTTGAACCTCTGTTTTTCTATCCTAATCTAGTCTACTGATAAGCCAAGATTTCATTGTTTGGAAAATCTTCTTCACTAATCTATCAACAGTAAATTCAGATCTATCTAGTCATGATTAGGCTATATGACTAAATAGCAATGCTCTCTTTTGGTAGTGGAATTTAGGCTTGTACAATTTCAGACATCTCTTTCTTTTTTGGTATGGGGTTGTACTTTTTTTCTTTTATATCTACCCTCTTTTTCTCCTTTTCTATTGTTTTTGTATTTTTTTCAATTTTTCAAATTCAAAAGAAAAAAACAAAAAACTAACTAAATGCTCACAAGGTGAGCTTTATTGCTTTCCTATCTAACCTATTCTAACTCTGAAATATTTACATGTTTAGTTGACAAATTGTCTTTTCCAATACATCCAATTAATCAGATGGTTCCATGACTGGTCTTTGGTCATCTCTTTGAGCATGCTGGATAAACAAAAGGGCCACTTCCATCTCACTTGTCTTTTAGCAGCAGTGCTAAAAAAATTTCTTGCATTTGGCAATAAACTGGTCCTAACAATATTTTTCCCTTCTTCAAACATCTTCAAGAAATGAGCATAGGGATCTTGAAAAAAATGCCTGGTTATGAATATTTGGAATATAGGTTTCATCCACGCATAATTTTTCCTCCACTGGATCAAGTTTAAGATTCTTTTGAGGAAGAAATTCTTCCTCATCTTCATTATGATCTGAACTGGAGGACTCATTATATATTGCAGTATTGTCCTCTTGCAGTCCTGGTATGCTCTGATTTAGTGGACTAAACCCTGTGAAGAGGTCATTATATTTTTTAGCAGGGGTATCCTTGATTACCTCAACCCTTTCAGGAGAAGGTTCTTTATATTCATCATGCTCAAGAAATTATTCATTGTTTTCCTCCTCAAATTTTGAGCTAAAAGACTACTGATTCCTAATTATGTGAAAAGTATTTCTGATGGATTGGATTGGCCGATTGCTACTTTCAAGCTGATGATAGTGAATTTCATGACACCAATCAACTGTTGGTTGCCCTGCATGACTAGTTTTTGTTTGAAGCTCATCATCATCATCAGACTGATAAAAAATTGGACAATCATTAGTATAAAAAATCTCAGCAATCAAGCATATTGGGTTATCGGTTTGCTTTTCTTTAAGCTGATCTACAAGTTTATTTTCTGGTTCAATACAACAAGGTTTAGTAGCTGGATGAGCAGAGGTGTTTTGTTCAGATGAATTTTTGAGGGCTGGTTGTTTGTTTAATATTTGATCAATTTCTTCTTCTGTCAAAAGAGGAGGGATTTTAATTTGGCTTTGGACAGAAGTACAAAAGTCCTCTTTCTCTTGTGTTAATTGGTTTTGAGGTTGGATATCTTCTTGAGCCTCTTCTAGTGAATCTTCACTTGTGCTTGCAGGGAAACCTTGAGGATTTTCTACTGTTTCCTGATCTTCTTCTGTTACAAACAACTCCTCATGATTATTATGATACTCAATTTGAATATAACATTCATGAGTTGTTTCTTCTACATTGTCAAGATGCCACTCTCCTCTTAAAATCTGAAATGAGCTATAACATAGAGGGAGAGTCCCTATATGTGTAGATTTTTATTCTATTTCAGGTTTTGTGTTTCCTAGGAGGCTTATTGTTTCCTCAAAACACTGTTCACTTTTTGCATTTTCATTTTGATCGTAAAATTATTTTAACCGTAAAACACAAGCTATAGGTAGGCAATCAGGAATTTCTTAACAACCTCCCTCATCATCTTGTATAAAATCTCGATCATCATACACGTCTTTCTCATTGTCTAGGTCATGTAGGGGTTGAGTTTGTTCTTGATCTGGAAAAAGCATGGGCTGCTCTAGATCATCAATATTTAAATTAGCCTCATACCTATCCATTATCTTTCCAAACATGTACAACATTTTTTCCATTAGGTCCGATAATATGTTTAGTTTAGCTTCTCTGTCTATACTTGGATCCATGTTTGTAAAAAAGAGGTCACTATATATTTTCAACCAGTTCAAAGTCTTCTTCCAGTGAAGTCATTTGGTATTTTGGGAGTTGTGGAGTCGCCAGGTGAAGGATTTTTACTTGTTCACAAGTTTTGGTTGTTGTTCACCATAAACAATAAATAATAACCAGTCTTGGTGACACTTGATTCATTTAAGAATAGGGGTTCGTTGAGTTGTGAAGTTATCATTTACTCAATAAATCTCCCCAGTATGTTCGCCACTATGTTAGGTCTCTGTAGTTTACAATATTGGCAAGAACAAACACTGCAGAGCATACATCAAAACCACTTTGGAATCCTAGGATCTAGCCCTCCTGGATTTAGAGAGGGATATCTCTATATAAGTGTTTTCAAAGATATTATCTTTAAGGCTTATGATATGATACTAGGCTAGTTATGAAGTACAAGGGTTTTGTTCGTTTTGGTTGGGATGGATATCATCAAAATGAAGGAAGTATTTTGAAGGTTAAATGTGTGAGCAAGTTGAAAGAATGGTTTACCTGATAGGATAGGTAAGAAACAGTATCAATCCATTGGGATATGGAGTCACAAAAGGATTTAATTGCACAACAAGTTTCAAGTGTGGTCTATGGGGCAAGTCATCTATATCAAAGGATATCTTTAAGTTGATTTATGGTGTGGAACATTAAGAAGTGTGATGAAAGGAGTAAACACATAAGAAAACAAAGGGAAGCTTAAGATCAAGTAACAACTTTTAACCTAGCCTGCTTTCAGCATACTCAAAGGAAAAAAAAGAACAACTTAAGATCAAGTAAGGACTTTTAACCTAACCTGCTTTCGGCATATTCTCAAAAGAAAATATTTAAGATAAACAAAGAAATAGCTTAAGATCAAGTAAGGACTTTTAACCTAGCCTTCTTTCACCATATTCTTAAGGGAAACATTCAAGATGAACATAAAAAGTAGCCTAAGATCAGGTAAGGACTTTCAACCTAGCCTGCTTTCAGCATATTCTCAAAGGAAAACATTTAAGATAAAACAAAGAATAGCCTAAGATCAAGTAAGGACTTTTAACCTATCCTGCTTTTGGCATAATCTTAAGGGAAACTTTCAAAAAAGTTGTTGGAGAAAACACTAGAGGATAGGGCTAGCCATAGACTTCCCTAGTTTAACTTTACTTAGCATGCATTGAAAATATCTTTCAAGAACAATATCTCAAGTTTTACTCAGCAAGACATGGGCTCACCAACATTCCTCGACTGGTTACACTCTATTGAATTATCCTCAAATACAAAATTAGTAGAAAACATAAAGATAAAACTTATCAGTGAGATTTAGGGTACCTTTACAATAAATCCTAATCTATATTTGCTATGTTGGGTGTGGAGCCTGATTATCTTGTTTACTTTGTATCACAACATTGGACCCCTGTACCTTAAATGGGGCGGCAACGCTTCCCGTTAATTAATCGCTGTCGTGGGGGCTCCAGTGGGGCGAGGCAGCGACTTTATGGAGCCCCCCCCCCCCCCCCCCTGGCAGGGGGTTTCGGGGGCAACGCCCCCGAAGTTAAAAACAGATGTAAAATTGCCTTGTAAAAGTATAGTAATTTCTATTCAATCTTGTTTGTTCATTAGAAAAATGATCTGACGGTAGAAGTTATGTTTAGTTTAGGGTTTTTTGCCCTAGAAGGCAACCCCTCGCTTTTATGAGGGTATTGTATTGTGGTTGTGTATTGTATGTGTATTCTTGAAGCGAGAAACAGAGAGGGAGACTGTGAGAGAGAATAGAGGATATTACAGCGGATCTTCTGTAGGTTTTGTCTCTTCATTTTGCTAGATAATAGAAAGGAAGGACTGGTTGTTTGGGGTGGATGTAGTCCAAACTGGGTGAACCACGTATATCTGTGTCTCTTTGGTTTTATGTGTTTTCTGTGCTTGTATTTTCCGCATATTTTATGTGTTGCATTGCTCCATAATATATAATTTTCTAACATTTTGTTCTTTATAGAGAAAGTGGACAGTATAGAAAACAAGATAAAAATGAAAATTACAGTAAGAAAAACATCACCATTGACATAGACTAGGATCCCATGAATCAACTTGTATATTTGATGTTCAAACCAGTTACAATCTTCAAGTCTAGTGGATCTTTACAGCTTTGAAACTTCTCTTCTCAGCCTATCTTTCTTCAATTACAAACAGAGCTTCAGCAGCTTCAACAACTATTTACATTCAATAAGTATTCAACCAACCATTACAATGAACTCCTCATATGATATATATAGGTAAATTGAGGAGGTGGAGTGAAAGAAAGGGTTATTTGTTCAATTAATACAGAGTAAATGCTTCTCGACCTTTGGGAGACCTTATGGAGAAGATATCAAATGTTTTAACTCTGTTTTAATCAATTTTACATTAACTGTTATCTACTTCAGTCACTTTTGTTGACCTTAGAGGCTTTTGGTAGGCTTGTAAATACTTTCTGAGCTGTCTTTGGCAAATATCTCTGAATGTGCATTCAATTTGTATTATTTTGAGGAAAATGAATTTGTAGGTGGCATTTTGATCTCCGGAGGAATAACTACTTCGGTGATTTGGCATTTGAAGCATCCTTTTGGGTGATCTGTCTGTCTTTGATACTTTAAACCCTGATTAGGCCTCTGATTATGCTTTTAGGCCTTCTTTTCATCTTTGGGGTTTTGAACTATGTCTTTGACCTTTAAACTATGGATTAACTTTAAATCTTCATACTTTGCTTTAATCCTTTAATCTTTTAATCTCCATTATCTTTCTCTTCTCGTTTGCTTGTGTACAGGCCTGATGCACTGGTGGGTTTTATTATCTAATCAGTGCTTATGAGGCACTGATAAAATACTTGAAGGTCGTGCACCTTCCCTTTCGCATTTACCACCCCAAGGATCATCATCCTAGAGGGTTTCCGCCGCTGGTCTGGCTATGGAGTGGTCTTCAGCTTCGACAGCCATTGCACCTGCAACAAAAAAAATAAACCTTTATATAAAACCTGCAAGGGATGGGTAGAATTCTATCATAGGCTAAGCAGAGGGTGGGAGGAGCAATATACAGAGGAGCGGGATATGTAGGCGAAGGAGGAAATATGAATAAAATGGGTTAAAAATCGAATTATGGCATGGAAATAGAACAGTGGTTTTGCGAAACCACGAATGTTTTTCGCACAACATTGAGGTGGTAAGTGGTTTTGCGCATTTTGAACGTGATACCACACAGGGTGTGACACTTGTCCACCCCAGTACCGCCTATTTCGCGTAGATTCGGGTTGTTAAACCCTGACAACGAATTCTACGTGAAATTGAATGTGGGCCATTGGATCTGGTGTGTAGATCCAATGGTCACAGGGGAACGCGAAAAATGGAAGGTGCTCAAGTGAGGGGGCAATGGAAGCCAGGTGGTAAATGTGAATTGGACGAGCGATAGAGTAGTGGGAGGTGGGCCATAATGCTGAAATCAACTCTTTTTTTTGGTAGTGGGATGTTATGTGTGATGGGTTGTTTGATCAGGTTAAATGAGAACTGTTAGAACAATAAGATCTATGGTGTGGATCAGTTGCGGGGGTGAAAGGATAAGGGGTAGTTCATAGGATGAGAGGGGAGTGCAGAGCCGTTAGATCAACGAGATCTACAATGAGGATCATTTCAGGAGTTTAACAAGCATGGTGGGGAAAATATAAAGAAAAACGCATTTTACAAGGGGCGTGGGGGTAAATAAAATGTAAGGTAAGGGAGCTTAAGGAGCGGGGAAGGTGCAGTCTCATGGAGGAAAAGATGACCGGGAGCATAGGGAAAAGAGCTAGGAATTGCGAAAACTCATGAAGGAAAGGTACTTTGACGACCGTTGGATCTCATAGATCAACAGTGGAGATATGTCGTCGGGGGGGTAAAGAGGATGGGAACAACAGGAGACGGATAAGGGGGTAAGTGCCAAAAATTGTCGATCTTGTTAGATCGACGGTCGAGATCTTATCGGGGGTTGAAACATCGACAGGGGAAAGGAGAATTGAAATGGAGAAAAAAAAGTGATTTGCCGATGCGATGGGGGCTTAAGATAGGTGTTGGGGCATGCTCCTATGGAGGAATAAGGGGACCAGGAGCCAAGGAGAGAAGGGGCCAAGAAATGGCGCGGAGAGCTAAGCGCTTGGTCGTCCGATCAAACCCAATCGACGGTTGCGATCGCATCGGGAGATCGGCCAATCGGCATAACAAAGGTAAGGGGAAAAGAAATTTGAAACGCCGATGAGCAATGTGCGATGGGGCTAAGGCCTTGGTCGCGGGCACAGGGTTCTATGGCGGAGAGGGAAAAAAGCTTAAGCCCTCAGGGGCTTAAAGCCTTATATTTTGATATGAGCGGAAAAGGCCTAAATGAGGCTTTTTTCGGAGTTTTAAAGGCTTCCGATGGGTAAAATAGGGATTTTTAAACCAGAAAAAGGGGTTTTCATGGTTTAAAAAGGGTTTTTAGAAGGATTTTTAGTAAAATGAAGGGTAAATGAGAAGGAAAAAAGGGGATTTTCAAAGGGAAATGGACGATAAATAAAAGGGAAAAATGAGTGATATGGGGGAATTTTGGAGGAATTTATGAAGGTGAAAAGATGGAGAAAATGGCTGAAAACAATCTCCTTCATACAGCAAGGTTTCTAGAGGATTTGATGAAGGAAACAATAGTGAAGATTATTATTGAGTTATAAAACACCAGAAGGCTTCAATAATGAGTAATTTTCTATGAAAATAATCTCTTAAAGGCTCAAGATCTGTGCCATCATTTGCTATGACAAAAATTTACTGATGGCTAACAGTGGCTCCACTTGGGGATGGTAGCTCCTTGGAGGTGTCAAGAATTTCAGAAATTGATCTCTGGAATGTAGACCTATGCCTTTATCCATTGAAAACCTTTGCTTCCTTGATCATGCTGCTTAAAAAGATGATTAGTACTTGGTATCAGCAAACAAATTTCTCCCAAACATTCTACCTACACAGCCTACTTTTCCTAACATTTTTTCTTCAAAAGGTGCACTTGGACTTGTAAACCTTTGACATCAACATTTTATTCTTTTATTGAAAGAAGGAAACTAATCTAAATCTACCCTTATTTCTTCCATGAGTTCATATTAAACAGTTAAACTCATTAATTCTCTACCTAAGCTATTATCTGCCAGGATTAAACTGTCTAGCATATTTTATTCTCTATATTCTAAAACAGAAATTTAAATACAAACAAACCAGGATTAAGCTGTCTGATTTGCTGTAAGACTCTGGCATAAAAACAAGCTGCACATAGGCTGAAATTTATAGAAATTTAAAACAAAATTGTGAAGGTTTGAGATCTGAAAATTAAAAGCATCCTTCATATCTTTCTTATGACTTGGATTTTGATCTATTTAGAGTCATATTTTTCTATTCTTTCTTGGTTCAGATTTTGAGCATGTTTGAACCATTTTTCTCTATCTTTGGCTCAATTTTTTATCTGATCAGAGCCATTCTTCATCAAACTTACAAGTTCAGGATTTAAGCTTGTTTGAACCTTTGTTTTTCTATCCTAATCTAGTCTACTGATAAGCCAACATTTCATTGTTTGGAAAATCTTCTTCACTAACCTATCAGTAGTAAATTGAGATATATCTAGTCATGATTAGGCTGTATGACTAAATAGCATTGCTCTCTTTTGGTAGTGGCATCTAGGCTTGCACACTTTAATACATCTCTTTATTTTTTGGTATGGGGTTGTACCTTTTTTCTTTTATATCTTCCCTCTTTTTCTCTTTTTCTATTGTTTTTGTAATTTTTCAATTTTTCAAATTCAAAAGAAAAAAACAAAAAAATAACTAAATGCTCATAGGGTGAGCTTTATTTCTTTCCTATCTGACCTATTCTAACTCTGAAATATTTACATGTTTAGTTGACAAATTGTCTTTTCCAATACATCCAGTCAATCAAATGGTTCCATGACTGGTATTTTCTCATCTCTTTGAGCATGCTAGATAAACAACAGGGCCACTCCCATCTCACTTTTCTTTTAGCAGCAGTGCTAAAAAAATTTCTTGCATTTGGCAATAAACTGGTCCTAACAATCTTTATCCCTTCTTCAAACATCTTCAAGAAATGAGCATAGGGATATTGAAACTATTGAGTATGTGTTATATTCTTTCCACGACTAGCTCCATGCATTGTATGTTGCACCGGGCGCAACAGGGGGGTCACAGGGGGGCGACAGCCCCCCCTGTCAAGGTCCGGGGTAGCACCCCGACGAAATTTTGTTTGGTGTGCGGTCCCACTCATAGGCGGACCCACCCATGTTCTGTGCATGAGTTTGCACATGGTTTTTTGGGGTATGATGGTTTTCGAACCCTGGTATTTTGTAGATCCGGTCAAGGGAACTACGATTATGTTCTAATCCAGGGTTAATGGATTGGGGTTTATGTATGCTTTGACATGTATATATATGTGTTGTAACACTAAAAGGAATATAATGAAAAATCAAGTTGGTCCTCCCAATTTGGGATCCAGGGGAAAATCTCTATGTTTATCTGTTTTATGTTTTATGCTCTCGCTATTGTTTATTTTCTGTTATAAGATTCGTGTGTAGATAATTTATGCTCAGGGTTAAAACCTACATTTGGTATCAGAGCTATTTCGGCTTCAAGGGGACGCCTTTTCTGCTGAGGGTTTTTTGCTCAAGCTTTAGGTAGACCCCGTTCAGTGGGAGATCTGCGGGATCGATTCTTGTGGTGAAAGAAAATGGCAAGCGGCGGAAAGATAGAGATTGAGAAATTTAATGGTCAGAGATTTGGGTTATGGAAGCTCAAGATGGAGGATCTGCTGGTGGATAAAGATCAGTGGATCACAGTAGATCTAGGTACTAAACCAACAACAATGTCAGATGAAGACTGGAAGAAACTAGAGCGGAAGGCTAAGAGCACAATACGGTTGTATGTCTCAGATTCAGTATTTTTCAATGTATCTAGAGAAGCTACGGTGAAGAATTTGTGGGAAAAACTTGGGACTTTGTACCAATCTAAGTCTCTGGTGAATATGTTGTTCCTGCAGAAAAAGCTGTATAACCTGAGGATGAAGGATGGAGACTCGGTGATAGAGCATCTGAGCACCTTCAATACTGTGGTAAGTCAGTTGTCATCTGTTGATATTAAAATATTAGATGAAGATAAGTGCATCAGTTTTTTGTGTTCTCTACCAGACTCGTGGGACAGTCTGGTTATTGCAATACGTAGCAATACAACTACCTTGAATTTTGATGACATTGTCTCAGCCTTGCTGTCAGAGGAAATGAGACGGAAAAATATGGAGGATCAAAATGGAGATGCCTTATATGTACGAGGAAGGTCCCAAAACAGAAACAAGAATAAGGTTTCAAGTGGGAGATCTAAATCTCCTAGAAATTTTGTAAGGGTATGCTGGAAATGCGAAAAGGAAGGGCACTACAAAAAGAAGTGCAAATCTAAAGCTCCTGAGAAAGGAAAGGGATCTAATGATGATCCTTCTATAGAGGCAAAAACCACCTCGGATGAAGGTGGGGATGTGTATTTGGTTTCTTCTTCAAGTACACATGTAGATCATGAGTCATGGTTAATTGACTCAGGTGCATCCTTTCACTTCAATCCCCATAGGGAGTGGTTCTACGAGTATGAGAAATATGATGGTGGTGATGTCTTCCTAGGGGATGATAGGAAGGCCAGAATCATCGGACGTGGAAAGGTCAAGCTGAAGCTACAAGGTGGAAGGATTAGAACACTTCCTGGTGTTCTACATATTCCTGTATTGGCCAGAAATCTGATTTCTGTAAGCAATATGGATGATGTAGGTGTAAAAACAGTGTTCGAGAAAGATGCCTGCAAGATGGTTCGGGGAGCACTAGTATTAATGTGGGGAGTTCAGATTGGAACTCTGTACAAACTACAAGGTAGCACTGTTATTGATGCGTGTAACAGTTCTGTGCTTCCTGAAAGTGGAGCGGAAAGCCTAGCTGTCTCTAGAGAAAAGACCATGCTATGGCATCAAAGGCTTTGACATATTGGAGAGAAGGGTCTTTGGATACTGCATAGAAACGGTATGGTAGAAGGTATGTCTAATTGCTCTCTGGATTTCGATTTCTATGAACATTGTGTATATGGGAAGCAGAATCAGGTGGGTTTCCTTCTGGTGCTAAGAAGGTGAACAAGATATTAGAACTTGTGCACAATGATGTGTTTGGACCTATGTCAATTCCATCACTGGGAATGTCTGTGTACTATGTTTCATTCATAGATGACTTCTCAAGGAATACATGGATATATTTCTTGAGGAAGAAATCTGAAGTCTTTGAAAAATTTAAAGAATTTAAGGCTCTGGTGGAAAACCAGATAGAGAAGAAGATAAAGGCGCCGAGGACAGATAATGGTGGGGAGTTCTGCAAGAATGAATTTGAAGAGTTCTGTAAGAAGTGTGGTATAGCACGACAGAAGACTACTCCATACACACCTCAGCAAAATGGAGTTGCAGAAAGAATGAATAGAACACTGATGGAAAAGGCAAGAAGCATGCTTAGTGGTACCGGGTTAGGACAAGAATTCTGGGCAGAGGCAGTGAGACTGCATGTTACTTAGTTAACAGATCACCTTCATCAGCGTTGGAGGATAAGACCCCACATGAGGTATGGACTGGTAAGAAACCCTCTATTTCACATCTAAGGGTATTTGGATGTGATGCATATGTACACGTTCCAAAGGAGAAAAGGACCAAGTTGGATAATAAATATGAAAGGTGCATCTTTATTGGGTATAAGGATGGTTTAAAGGGTTACAAGCTTTGGAACCCATAAACAAGGAAGGTTGTGTACAGCCGAGATGTGGTGTTTAGAGAGGTGAAAGATGTTGTTAAACATGAAATCATACCAAAGGAACCTGAGAAGATAGAGTTTGAGCTAAAGGAGGATGAATCAGACTCTACAACAGAAGAATACTCAGAAGATGAAGAGCCACAAACTCCAGCTTTGAGAAGATCAGTTCGGGAAAGAAGGCAACCAGAAAGGTATAGTCCATCTGCTTTCTGTTCAGGTTTTTCCTTAACTATAACTGATGATGATCCCAGAACTGTCAGGGAGGTAGTAGATTCAGAGGATGGAAAACTCTAGAAGGAGGCCATGGGTGATGAAATGGCATCCTTGCATAAAAATGAGGCATGGGATTTGGTGGAGTTGCCAGCTGGAAGGAAGCCCATCGGGAGCAAATGGGTGTTTAAGAAGAAGATGAATGTAGAAGGCAAGGTGGAGAAATACAAAGCTCGGTTGGTAGCAAAAGGTTATTCCCAGGTGCCGAGAATTGATTTTGGTGATATTTTTCTCCTGTTGCCAAAGTTACTTCTATTAGATTACTTTTATCTGTTGCTGCTGCATTTGATTTTGAGATAGAACAGATGGATGTGAAGACAACATTTCTTCACGGGGATCTAGAAGAAGAGATCTACATGAAGCAACCTGAAGGATTTATGGTGAAGGGTAAGAAAGAGCTGGTATGCAGGTTGAAGAAGTCTCTGTATGGGTTAAAACAGTCACCAAGGATGTGGTATCAGAAATTTGATACCTATATACGGGGACTTGGCTTCACCAGAAGCAAGGAGGATCACTGTGTTTATTTTAAATTAATTGGTGACCGTGTTATTTATTTGGTATTGTATGTGGATGATATGTTGTTGATTGGAAATGACAAAGAAATTATCCAAGATTTGAATACCCAACTGTTCTCCAAATTCGACATGAAGGATCTTGGTGCTGCAAACTATATTTTGGGCATGGAAATTAAGAGAGATCAGGCAAAGAGGAAGCTCTCGTTAAACCAGAGGAAGTATGTCGAGACTATATTGAAGAGATTCAATATGCAGGATAGTAAACCAGTAAATGTTCTTGTTAGGTTCCCGTGATTCGGCCGATTGGCAAGCCAAATGACAGTGTAACATCAAACCAAGCTTTGGAGCCCAAGGACCTAGCCTTCCTGGACTTAGAGAGGGCTCTCTCTATATGCATAAGGGATATCTGTGTGTTTACTTATTATGTTCTGATTTTAGGCTAGTTATGAAGTAAGTTTTTTGGTTTTGGTTTTTTAAGTTGTGAGGGATGAAACTGATCAAAGATATAAGATAGGTAAAAAGATGTTAGATCAAATGGGCTATGGGGTCGAAAAGTTCAAGAAAGCTATAAGACGGTGATACAAGGCTATTGAAGGGCTGATTTGATTCAAGGTAGAAATGATCTTTGGGGAAAATGGAGTAAACGGACATCAAGTTTGTGAACAACAAAGAGTTTCAAGCATAACTAGTTCAATAGATAACATAAACATGGTAGGGAAAACCATTAATCATGCAAAATGTAACTACAAGCTAATCAGTACATAGAAATAAACATTCAAGCCATGCATAGAAGTTTAAGACCCTCTAACTTTGGGAAATAGCTATCAAACTTTGGGGAAAAACACTTAAGGAAGACAAACAACTTAACTTACTATGCCGGAATGCCTAAACACAATACTTCAAGTTATTGGGCACTTTGAAAAACAAGATTTGCATATTTTTAGGCAAAGGGCTAGATCGAAACTAGGCCTCCTTGGTTCAACGAGATGATAATCTAATTAGTCAAAGAGAAATTTCATGGATGGAACTATAGCTAGCCATAGGTAAGCAGGGCGTACCGTAAGTCATACTTAGCATGTATAGAACTATGAATGAAACAAGCAACAATATCCTCAAGCTGTTAAAGAGCAGTTAAGAATTCTTTAATGCAACTAAGGAAGAAGAAAACATGAAAGCTATGAAGATTCAGGAAATTTGAGGTGCCTCCATGGGCATATCTCAAATTTTTTCTCTACTGATCTATAGCAAGCAAGAAACATGTATTCATGAATGAAAACTAAAAGACAACAACAAAGCAAGAGACACTATACCATTCTACCAAGTCATGGAATCCAACAACAATCCTTCTTCATTCATCCAAGAGCATCCAAGAGGCAATCCAAAAGCATAAGAAAAGTATTTCTTCCAAAGCTTATATGACCATATATTGCTTCTCTTCTCAAGTTCAGCCTTGTTTTACAATGAAATCCTTTGGAATATATAGGCTCAAGTGAGGAAAACCTCATGGTTCAACTTGCTCTCCCATTGGCCTAATCAAAATATCTAAAATTTTCCTTGAGGCTTTGCAAAGCCCAAGGCACAAAATATCTCATAAAATATCTAGAAAATGCTAAAAAGGGAAAAATAATTGACTTTGCATTATTTTCCATGTGCAAAAATAGCTAAACGCACATTTGGAAAAAGAAATTTTTGAAGGTTCAAAAATTACAAAAATACTCAAAATTTATATCAGCAAAAGGTCCCCTGATTTGCCGGCAACATTTGGCAGCCTTCCCGATGTCTAAATGAGGCTCATGATAGCTCGTTGGAAAGCTCTGAATGTATAATTTCATGAATTTATGGCATCCAATGATATCATTCTCCTCCTTTGACGAATCCCCAAAATTAAATGGCGAATTTCATGAGTTTTGACAAAAAACTCAAAAATGCCAAAAAACAAAAACATGTCAAAATGCGACCAAAATTGGTGAGCATGACCCTCAAGGGTCCTTAGCAACATGCTCTAAAGAAGAAGCCAAAATATGAAGTCCTGATATGTCTTTCTCCCCTTTCCGTGCCAGGCGCTTCCCTTTAGCCTCCTTTTTCATCACCGTTTTGAGTTTCTTCATGGCGCTGCTCTTCATCACTGTGTTGCATATCATCAAGGTGTTTTCCTTTACCTTGCTTCCCTGCCTCACTGTGCTCCCTTTCAAAACACTTCCCTTTCTCTTTGTATGCCACTCAACAATAAAACTCAATTAAAAACATAGTCAGCAAAAGAAACATAGTCCAAATGACTTTTTCTGTGTTTTGTGGTAGGGGTACCTTGCTTTTGATGTTTTGAGGACACAACATAACCTTGTACTTCAGCCCAAAGCAAAACCATAACCTTCTTACTTCAAAACACTTCTCTCTTCCGGTGTAAGCCACTCTACCAGTGGATTCAACAACATGAAAACAGTCAATCACAAAGTGTATCTACACAGTCAAAGGTGACTGTGTGTGCAAGATAAAGTGGCAGAGCTTGCAAAGTTTGGTGTGAACTCAAAGATCTGTAGGATTTTAAACAGTCAAGGCTTTTTAAACCAAAGCACTGCTTCCTTTTGGTATGCCTTTCCAACCAGTATGTTCAACACTATTTCACAGTCAAACAAAGTGTATACACAGTTAAAGGCCACTATTTATAGGACAAGGTGACAAAGTTTGTAATGTTTTTGATGTGATTACAAAGGCCTTGTAGCAGTCCAATACAAATAAACTCTTCTTCAAACAAAGCACTACCCTCACCGTATGTAGCTCACCAAATATATTTAAAAATATAAACACAGCCAATCCACAAGTATCTTCACAGTCAAATTTTATTGTGTTATAGGATCAGGTGATAGAACTCTATAGTATTCAATCAACAATCAACTCCTCTTCAACAAAAAACACTGCCTTCTTTATACTCTACTGTCCCTTCATACCAGTTTTGACAAAAACATCTCCGAATGCAAGGGTGGCTTCATTCACTAATGACACTTTATGGAATGGAAGGTCACAACACCACCTTTGTCCCCTTATCAAACAGAGGATACCTTTGGAAAAATGCTTATAGGATGGCTACTGTTTTTTGGAACATAGACCTACAGTGTTATTTTTTCACAACCCCTTGTTTCTCCTTTCTTAATCACAGTTTGAGGGAAATTTCATGGCTATTCACACTAATGCAAACTCAATCCTTTTTAAAGCTTCACCTCTAGCCAATATGAAACAGCAAATTTCGTTTTCTACCATAAACTCAAACTGTGGTTTTTTAATCCCTTACAACACTTTAACAATTTTGAAAACCAAGGGGAGTACGTGAAAATACCTCTACAACTCGATGAAAAGGCCTTTTGACACGTTTGAGCAGCTTCATAGGTGATTTGAAGGTGTGTTGGAGGCCAAACATATGCGCGACGCGTTTAGAAGAAAGAGTGTCGCGCAAAAATTGGTGTCGGGTCACCTGTCGGGCCGACAGGACCCAAGTGCACAGGTGCGCCACACACACCTACAGGTGCACCACGCGGTAGTTATATGCCCATGTATTTTTGTCTCTGAATGCGCCGCGTGCATCTACAGGTGCGCCACACAGTTCAAAAAGTGCTAAAACTTGTGATTTTTTGCTCAAACACCTTTCTTTGATCTCGATGGCAACAAAGGGGCTCCGTTCATGCTTTGGATGTTTGCAAAAATGAATGTGCCATGGTACTTGACCTTTTGGAAGGAAATAATCAAACGGTTCTTTGAAATTTGATTTGGAGAGGGTTTACTCAACAGTTTTTAAAAAACTTTGATTTTAAACTCAAATTTGAAACTTCATCAAAACATAACCCGATACTTTGCTTTTGGATATGTGCTATAATGGTAAAGACCATTTGTTGATAAGAGAGAACTCCCTTTTGGTTGTGGATAACAAGTTTTTTGTATGATGTAACCGCAAATCTTTTTTACAAAAGGTCACCCAACCCTAGAAACATTAACTTATCCTCAGATTTCTGAACTGATCCAGCTTTGGTTTCAAGGATATGAAACAAGGATGAGGTTGTAGATTTGAATTTTGAACAAAGGAGAGGAATTCTTATTAATTTCACCCCTTTTTTGAAGAGCAGCCTATTCAGAACCTTTGCCACATGCCATGACCTCTTTTTACTCTAAATGTATTGATATGGTCCCTTTGGCCTTTTTATGATGAACAGGTTTATATCTGTTTTGAAACTCTCTCCAGAATCTGAAAGTATGTCAAAAGTTTTTCTTGCCTTTCATGAGCTTGTATACCTGTTTGCAATGCCCTTTGCTCAGGAAAAAGGTAAACTGTCATCTCAATAACCTTTTAATACTTCTGGTGCTTTGCTATGAAAATAGGACACCTGTAGAGTATTTTTCATGCTGCAGGGGGTATTCTTTGACACTTTGACAGAGATTATTTTTCCCTTTTTTCAACATAAACTAACACTTTCCTCTTAATGCTTTGGATTTGAATGATGCCCACTGTGAAACTAAACTTGATTATAAGTGCAAAACTGCAGTGGCATTCACCTATGTTTTGTCATTCTCTGTCAAAAAAGGGTGTTGTTTCTAACACCTCCCTCTTTACTCAAAATGCACTGATATGGTACCATTGTCCTTTTTATAATGAACATGCCTATATCTATGTTGAAATCCTCTCCGATGAACATATTGACAAGGGTTTCTTTCACATATGATGGCAGGAAAACAAATTATGAAGAACACTACTGCTCTTACCTCTGTCTTCAATCATTACTTTTCTTTGGAAAAACCCTAGTCCCTGTCTTATTGTTTAAAAACAAATCTGTCCTACAGTCAGTTGCAAATCTTAAAACCAACCTTTGGCCATCACCCTCTGCTTATAGATGAAGGAGGCGCTTTAACCCTATGCTTATAGATGAAGGAGGTTCTTAGCCATGTGATGTTAATAGTCCTTGACAGTGTTGTTTTTCTTCCACTGTCCCTTCAAGCCTTGAATGAGGTTGCAAGAGTTTGATGAGAAACTCTTTGCCCTGTAGATGCATCTCAGGCTCAAGATTACATTTAGAAGCATCTTTCTTCTCATGTGGAGCCAAGAATTGTCTTCTGAGATGTTGATATGTTTTTATCCTTGAAAGATCCATCAAACACTGTAAAACACATAAAATCAGCTTGAGATTATGGTCTATGTATTGTTGAGACTTAAGGGTGCACTAGGGCTGTGAACAACTTCATTAGCAGAGTAGGAAGGTATGTGATGATTGGTATATAGTAGATGGCAGTTTTTTGGCTCTTGGATAGTTTGCCAAGGGTGAAATGTCTTAAAGCGCCACTTCCTAACTTAGGGGAGACTGTATGAATAGATTTGGATTGTCTCTTTAGAGATGATGGGCAGACTAATATGGCTGAGGCAAGGTAGGATTTGATAATGAGGTTTCATCTCATCATGGGCGGACTGAAAATTAAGAGGGAAAAAATGTTTTATGGGTGTTTTCCCAGCTGGAAAATATGACAAATTTTTGGATCAGTGGCTAGAAAACTTGGCTGTGAGAACTAGTCATCACTAACAAGTGAAAAATACTGATGACTAACAGTTCCTATTCCTGTAGGTGTAAATCTGTCTGCTGAAAAATGTCCCAAGACACAAGAAGAAGAGGAGGATATGTCCTGTGTTCCATATGCAAGTGCAGTGGGTAGCCTGATGTATGCAATGGTCTATACTAGACCAGACATTGCACATGTAGTGGGAGTATTGAGCAGGTTTATGTCAAACCCAGGGAAGGAGCATTGGACAACAGTGAAGCGGGTTTTCATATATTTACGTGGCACTAGTGATTATGGCTTGTGCTACCAGGGAAGACCAGGATTGGAAAGAATGTTGGACATTCATGGTTTTGTTGATGCAGACTGGGCTGGAGATCTGGACCAAAGAAGATCTACAAGTGGGTATGTGTTTAGCTTATTTGGAGGCGCAGTCAGTTGGATGAGTAAAAGACAGTCTGTAGTGGCGCTTTCAACTACAGAGGCAGAATACATAGCAGCCACTCATGCAAGCAAGGAAGCAGTTTGGTTGCAGAGATTGTGTTCAAGTATGGGGTTAGTACAGCAAGCTATAAGGATAGACTGTGATAGCCAAAGTGCAATTTTCTTGGCTAAGAACCCTGCTTATCATTCAAAGACAAAGCACATTGATGTTCAATATCACTTTGTTAGAGATATGGTTGAGGCTAAAAGGGTGTTGTTGGTAAAGGTGGACACTTTGAAGAATTTTGCAGATGCATTGACGAAGTCTGTAAGCACTCAGAAGTTCTCTTGGTGTAGAGAAACAATGGGTGTTGAAGAATTGGCCAAATGACTAAGCTCTCCTGTGGCCCCCTATGGAAAGAAAACAACAAGTGGGATAATGTTGGGTATGTGTTATATTCTTTCCATAACTAGCCCAATGCATTGTACGTTGCGCCAAGCGTAGCAAGGGGGTCACAAGGGGACGGCAGCCCTCCCTGTCAGGGTCCGGGGCAGCACCCCGATGAAATTTTTTTTAGTGTGCGGTCCCACTCATAGGCAGACCCACACATTTTTTGTGCATGAGTTTGCACATGGTTTTTTAGGGTACGATGGTTTTTTACCCCTGGTATTTTGTAGATCTGGTCAAGGGAACTACGGTTATGTTCTAATCGAGGGTTAATGGATTGGGGTTTATGTATGCTTCGGCATGTATACATATGTGTTGTAACACTAAAAGGAATATAATGAAAAATCAAGCTGGTCGTCCCGATTTGGGATCCAGGGGAAAATATTTGTGTTTATTTGTTTTATGTTTTATGCTCTCACTATTGTTTATTTTCTGTTATAAGATTTGTGTGTAAATAATTTCTGTTCAGGGTTAAAACCTACAGAAACAATGCCTAGTTATGAATATTTGGAAGATAGGTTTCATCCAAGCTTACTTTTTCCTCCACTGGATCAAGCTTAAGATTCTTTTGAGGAAGAACTTCTTCTTCATCTTCATTATGATCTGAACTGCAGGACTCATCATATATTGCAGTATTGTCCTCTTGTAGTCCTGGTATGCTTTGATTTAGTGGATTTAACTCTATGAAGAGGTCATTACATTTTTGAGCAGGGGTCTCTTTGATTACCTCAACCCTTTCAGGAGAAGGTTCTTTATATTCATAATGCTCAAGAAATTCTTCATTGTTTTCCTCCTCAACCTTTGAGCTGAAAGACAGCTGATTCCCAATCATGTGAAAATTATTTTTGATGGATTGGATTGGTTGATTGTTGCTTTCAAGATGATGATAGTGAAGTTCATGACATCAATCAACTGTTGATTTCCCTACATGACTAGTTTTTGTTTGAAGCTCATCATCATCATTATCAGACTGAACAAAAATTGGACAATCATTAGTATAAACAATCTCAACAATCAATCATATTGGGTGTTTTTCTTTAAGTTGATCTATAAGTTTATTTTCTGGTTCAAGACAACAAGGTTCAGTAGGTAGATGAGCAGAGGTGTTTTTTTCAGATGAAGTTTTGTGGGTTGGTTGTTTGTTTAATATTTCATCAACTTCTTCTTCTGTCAAAAGAGGAGTGATTTTAATTTGGCTTTGGACAGAAGTACAACAGTCCTCTTTCTCTTGTGTTAATTGGTTTTAAGGCTGGATATCTTCTTGAGCCTCTTCTATTGAATCTTCACTTGTGCTTGCAGGGAAACCTTGAGGATTTTCTACTGTTTCCTAATCTTCTTCTATTTCAAACAACTCCTCATGATTATTATGATACTCAGTTTGAATACAAGGTTCATGAGTTGTTTCTTCTACATTGTCAGGATGCCACTCTCCTCTTAAAATCTGAAATGAGTTATAACATAGAGGGAGAGTCCCTATATGTGTTGATTTTTCTTCTATTTTAGGTTCTATGTTTCCTAAGAGGCTTATTGTTTCCTCAAAGCACCGTTCACTTTTTGCATTTGCATTTTGATCGTAAAGTTATTTTAACCGTAAAACACAAGCTATAGGTAGGAAATCAGGAATTTCTTGACAACCTCTCTCATAATCTTGTGTAAAGTCTCGATCATCATACATGTCTTGCTCATTGTCTAGGTCTTGTAGGGGTTGAGTTTGTTTTGATCTGGAAAAAGCATGGGCTACTCTAGATCATCAATATTTAAATTAGCCTCATACCTATCCATTATCTTTCCAAACATGTACAACATTTTTTCCATTAGGTCCGATAATATGTTTAGTTTAGCTTCTCTGTCTATACTTGGATCCATGTTTGTAAAAAAGAGGTCACTGTATCTTTTCAACCAGTTCAGAGTCTTCTTCCAGTGGAGTCATTTGGTCTTTTGGGAGTTGTGGAGTCGCTAGGTGAAGTATTTTTACTTGTTCTCAAGTTTTGGTTGTTGTTCACCATCAAAAATCAATAATAACCAGTCTTGGTGACACTTGATTCATTTAGGAATAGGGGTTCGTTGAGTTGTGAAGTTATCTATTACACAATAAATCTCCCCAGTATGGTTGCCACTATGTTAGGTCTCCGTAGTTTGCAAGATTGGAAAGAACAAACACTCTAGAGCCTATATCAAAACCACTTTGGAATCCTAGGATCTAGCCCTCCTGGATTCAGAGAGGGATCTCTCTATATAAGTGTTCTCAAAGATATTATCTTTAAGGCTTATAATATGATACTAGGCTAGTTATGAAGTACAAGGGTTTTTTTTGTTTTGGTTGGGATGGATATCATCAAAATGAAGGAAGTCTTTTGAAGGGTAAAGGTGTGAGCAAGTTTAAATAATGGTTCAGCCGATAGGATAGGTAAGAAATAGTATCCATCCATTGGGCTATGGAGTCACAAAAGGATTTAATTGCACAACAAGTTTCAAGTGTGGTCTATGGGACAAGTCATCTATATCAAAGGATCTCTTTAAGTTGATTTATGGTGTGGAACATTAAGAAGTGTGATGAAAGGAGTAAACACATAAGAAAACAAAGGGCAGCTTGAGATCAAGTAAGGACTTTTAACCTAGCTTGCTTTCAACATACTCAAAGGAAAACAAAGAATAGCTTAAGGTTAAGTAAGGACTTTTAACCTAACCTACTTTCAACATATTCTCAAAAGAAAATATTTAAGATAAAAAAATAAATAGCTTAAGATCAAGTAAGGACTTTTAACCTAGCCTTCTTTCACCATATTCTTAAGGAAAACATTCAAGATGAACATAAAAAGTAGCCTAAGATCAGGTAAGGACTTTCAACATAGCCTACTTTCAGCATATTCTCAAAGGAAAACATTTAAGATAAAACAAAGAATAGCCTAAGATTAGGTAAGGACTTTTAACCTATCCTGCTTTTGGCATACTCTTAAGGGAAACTTTCAAAACAGTTGTTGGAGAAAACACTAGAGGATAGGGCTAACCATAGACTTCCCTAGTTTAACTTTACTTAGCATGCAATGAAAATATATTTCAAGAACAATATCTCAAGTTTTACTCAACAAGACATGGGCTTACCAGCATTCCTTGACTGGTTACACTCTATTGAATTATCCTCAAATACACAATTAGCAGAAAACATAAAGATAAAGCTTATCAGTGAGATTTAGGGTACCTTTACAGTAAATCCTAATCTATATTTGTTGTTCTTTATCAGAGAAAGTGGACAGTATAGAAAACAAGATAAAATGATAATTACAGTCAGAAAAACATCACCATTGACATAGACCAGGATCCCATGAATAAGCTTGTATATTTGATGTTCAAACCAGTTACAATCTTCAAGTCCAGTGGGTCTTTACAACTTTCAAACTTCTCTTCTTAGCCTATCTTTCTTCAATTACAAACAGAGCTTCATCAGCCTCAGTAACTATTTACATTCAATAAGTATTCATCCAACCATTAGAATAAACTCCTCATATGATATATATAGGTAAATTGAGGAGGTGGAGTTAAAGAAAGGGTTATTTTTTTAGTTAATACATATTAAATGCTTCTCGGCCTTTGGGAGACCTTATGGAGAAGATATCAAATGTTTTAACTCTGTTTTAATCAATTTTACATTAACTTTTATCTACTTCAGTCACTTTTGTTGACTTTGGAGTCTTTTGGTAGGCTTGTAATTACTTTCTAAACTGTCTTTGGCAAATATCTCTGACTATGCATCAATTTGTATTATTTTGAGGAAAATGAATTTGTAGGTGGCATTTTGATCTCTGCAGGAATAACTGCTTCAGTGATTTGGCATTTGAAGCATCCTTTTGGGTGATCTGTTTCTCTTTGATACTTTAAACCCTGATTAGGCCTTTGATTATGATTTTAGGCCTTCTTTTCATCTTCGGGGCTTTAAACTGTGTCTTTAACCTTTAAAGTGTGGATTAACTTTAAATCTTCATACTTTTCTTTAATCCTTTAATCTTTTAATATCCACTGTCTTTCTCTTCTCTACTGCTTGTGTAGACGCCTACTGCACTAGAGGGTTTTATTATCTAATCAGTGCTTATGAGGCACTGATAAAAGACTTGAAGGCCATGCACCTCCGATTTCGCATTTACCACACCAAGGATCGTCAACCTGGAGGTTTTTTGCCACTGGTCTGGCTATGGGGTGGTCTTCAGCTTCGACAGCCATTGCGCCTACAACAAAAAAAAAAAAAACTTTATATAAAACCTATGAGGGATGGGTAGACTACTATCAGAGGTTAAGCGGAGGGCTGGAGGAGAAATATACAGAGGAGCGGGATATGTAGGCGGAGGAGGAAATATGAATAAAATGGGTTAAAAATTGAATTATGGCGCGGAAATAGAACAGTGGTTTTGCGAAACCATGAATGGTTTTCAGGCAGCATTGAGGTGGTAAGTGGTTTTGCACATTTTTAACGCGATACCACATAGGGTGTGACACCTGTCCACCCCAATACCGTCTATTTCATGTAGATTCAGGTTGTTAAACCCTGACAACAAATTCTATGCGAAATCAAATGTGGGCCGTTGGATCTGGGGGTGTAGATCCAATGGTCACAGGGGAGCGTGATAGATGGAAGGTGCTCGAGCAAGGAGGCAATGGAAGCCAGGTGGAAAACATAGATTGGATGAGCGACAGAGTAGTGGGAGGTGGGCCATAATGCTGGCATCATCTCTCATGTTTGGTAGTGGGATGTTATGTGCGATGGGTTGTTTGATCGGGTTAAACGAGAACCGTTAGATCAATAAGATCTATGGTGTGGATCGGTTTCGGGGGTGAAAGGATAAGGGGTAGTTCAAAGGATGATAGGGGAGTGTAGATCCATTAGATCAATGAGATCTACAGTGAGGATCGGTGTGGGATTTTAACAAGCATGGTGGGGAAAATACAAAGAAAAACGTGTTTTACAAGGGGCACCGGGGTAAATAAAAGGTAAGGGAAGGGGGCTTAAGGAGCGGGGAAGGTGTGGTATCATGGAGGAAAAGATGACCGGGAGCAGAGGGAAAAGAGCTAGGAATTGCAAAAACTCATGAAGGAAAGGTACTTTGATGACTGTTGGATCTCCCAGATCAATGGTGGAGATTTGTCGTCGGGGGGGTAAAGAGGATAGGAACAACGGGAGATGGATAAGGGGGGAAGTGCTGACAACCATCGATCTTGGTAGATCAACGGTGGAGATTTTATCGGGGGTTTGAAACATTGGTAGGGGAAAGGAGAAGGAAATGGAGAAAAAGACGTGATTTGCGATGCGATGGGGGCTTAAGATAGGTGCTAGGGCATGCTTCTATGGAGGAATAAGGGGACCGGAAGCTAAGGAGAGAAGGGGCTAAGAAATGGTGCGGAGAGCTAAGCACTTGGCCGTCCGATCAAACTCGATCGATGGTTGTGTCACATCAGGAGATTGACCAATCGGCATAACAAAGGTAAGGGGAAAAGAAATTTGAAATGCCGATGAGCGATGTGTGATGGGGCTAAGGCCTTGGTCGCGGGTGCAGGGTTCTATGGCGGAGAGGGTGAAAAGCTTAAGCCCTCAGGGCCTTAAAGCCTTATATTTGTTTATGAGTGGAAAAGGCCTAAATTAGGATTTTTTGGGAGTTTTAAAGGCTTTCGATGGGTAAAATAGGGATTTTTAAACCAGAAAAAGGGGTTTTCATAGTTTGAAAAGGGTTTTTAGAAGGATTTTTAGTCAAATGAAGGGTAAATGAGAAGGAAAAAGGGGGATTTTCAGAGGGAAATGGAGGATAAATAAAAGGGAAAAATGAGTGATATGGGGGGATTTTGGAGGAATTTATGAAGGTGAAAAGACGGAGAAAATGGCTAAAAACAATCTCCTTTATACAACAAGGTTTCTAGAGGATTTAATGAAGGAAATAGTAGTGAATATTATTCTTGAGTTAGAAAACACCATAAGGCTTCAAGAATGAGTAATTTTCTATGAAAATAATCTCTTGAAGGCTCAAGACTTGTTTTAACCATCATTTGCTATGAAAAAAATTTACTGATGGCTAACACCTTCAGTGCCAATTTCCTATGGTCACTGTTGCTCTGAAATAATCTATCAAAGCCTTCCACATTTCATATGGAGTCACTTTTCCATGGAGAATTGAGACAATGTCGTCTCGTACTCCCTCCAGTAAAATGATCCTCATGCTTTCCATTTTCTTTTTCCATGCATCAAGATTTGCATCATCTATCAAGTGGGTTTAGGAACATTATTGTCAATGAATTCCTTCAAACCATTTTCTTCAAGTATTTCCTCCATCCTATCCTTCCAAGAAATATATTTAGAGCTTCCCTCGAGTGCATATTCCAATACTAAGCCATTGAAAGACATTTCGATCTTGAATAAGTTGTAGTACCAAGAAAGCCTTTTTGCAAACTCAACTACTCCTTCATTATTTTTATTTGTTATGCTCTAATACTATTTATAAATTATACAACAAGCATGTATATTATGGATTCAATCTGATCTAACAATGTACTAAATTTAAATACTGAATCACTCCTAAAAATCAATTGCAGAATTAAAAACACAATCGCCAATCACATGAAGCAAAGAAGAATCAATCAAACCACAACACAAATAATTTCCTAGGGAAAGCTCGCTTCTCAAAACCCCACTATATTCTATTGTATATTCAACAAGGAATCATGAAACAATTACATATAACTCTTCTCACAAGAGTTCTCCTGTATTCAGCTAATTGTCTCACACTGATCCAGACAAAATCAGGCCAATACTCATCCAATTCTCAGCTTGTCTTTAGCCTGCCTTGCTCACGCAATCCTTAATGAATGAAACCCCTATTATTTAGGAATTTCAGCCTTCCTCAACTGTGTTGAGTATCATGGCAATCTTGTGGTGTTTTAATTTCATCTAGGCAGTCAGCTAATATCACAACTGATAGTCACGCTTCCCTTTCACCTAGATCTCAATTGGGTCCCCATTGGAATTGACATGCATGCAGCTAATAATAGTAAATCCTCAGCTGCATGTGAGATCACCGATTGTGAATTAAATAACATTTAATTCACTTTATCTCTCACTATTGTATCTAATAGTCACAACTAGCACAACTCATTTTAAATCACTTAACTGAGTTGAACCGTTTACAACCTACATTAACTAATGCACAGCTGCACTTTGAACTCTGTTACAACTAGAATTACTCTGCAGCCCTCACCAACTACCCTCAACTCAAAATTCATGAGTTAACTGATTTTATCACACTCAGTTAAATATTACAAGTTATTTTGAGATTAGATTACATTTTATTGTCCATCTTAATTAAGGGATAACTAGAATAGACATGCACCAATTTCATCCCACACCAGTGTAGGTGCTGCTTGGGCCTCCTGGTCCCACACTTTGTGTAGGTGCTGCTTGTTGTTTCTGGATGCCAATTTCATTGTTTCTTGTTGCAAACTTCAACAAGTTCCTCTTCTTCTCCGATAGGTTCTTAAAATTTTTCAAGTGACTAACCTATGGTGTGTTCAACCTCGCAATCACTGAAGAAGGGTGAAGAGTGACTGCGTGGGGATGTGGGGTTTTTTGGTAAAAAATTTCCTTTGTTATCCCTACTCCTATGAGGCATGAAAGTCAAAATATTTTTGTATTTTTCAATATTTTGGAACTAAATTAAAAAAAGAAAAAAAAAAAAAGAAAAAAAAAGAAGAAGTGGAAAATAATGTTAAAGTAGAATCAAGGCATCTACTTAGAAACCTGCCCTACAATTGCACCAAAAAGTGGTGAGCCCTAGTATTTCACCAAGAGGGCTAATCTACTTTACTTTATCAACCCGAGTTTCGTACAAAATTTGAGGTGACAATGCTATATACAAAACAGATGCATTCTACCCATGCCATCATCTTCTCAATTCTATGATGAGGTGCTACTGCTAGGTTTACTTCTAGGAAAAGAAGTCTGTCACACTTCTGAATGAAAGCTAAGACTGAAAATAACTCATGACCATTACTCTATCAACAAGAAAAGAAACTACTCTATATCATAATGACTCATCTAGCTGTCTACAAGAAAGGAAATCCACAATTAATGTAATGCAAGAAATAATGTTAAACTAATTGGCATTCATGATTTAAATTGTTGAATTGAAATTCCAGAAAGGGAAACTAATCTAGGCACACATGCTGAATCAAATGAATGATTGAATTCTATCTATCTCATGCTTAACTGTTATGGTTAACAATGCATCTATCAATGACCTAACTATGCTTGTAAATAACTTTATTTTGCAGCAAAAGAAGGAGGCATTGAGGTGACCTAAGAGGGTATTGGACTCAAGGTTTCAGGGATGAAGGTGTCTTGGGGGCTATGCCAGGTCTAGATGAGGTGAAATAGAGGTTTTTGGCTAAATAATTGATTGATTTCCACTGCTACATGATCTACTACAACATTTCCTGTAGTGCTATAGGATGTCCTGAAATGCTATAGGAAATAGGTGGAGGGTATTTTGAGGCAAAAAATGGTGAGGAAAGGTGTAGGAGAGGTTGAATGAAGATGGATATAGGTGGATGGAAGCTATCAAACCCTTTGAACAAGCTCAGAACTTCTCTCAAATTTTTTATTAAGCTTCCAAGGTGGCTCTCAGTGTGGTAGTGGAGATTTCCGAAAACATGGCTAAAGGTGATTTGATTGGAAGTTGGTTGATGAGGGGTGGAAACTAAATCTAATGGTGTTGAGGAAGTCCTCCTATACTTCTCTACTCAAAAGTGAAATAAAAATACATGTTCATGCATTCATCATTGACAAATCTATCATGAAAATGGTGAAAAAGATGATTTGAATTTAAGAAAACCTACCTATGGACTTGAAACTAAAAACTAACTCTACATCTACAACATGTTCATGATAAACAAAGAAACCTATATAACTCTTCCAAGAAATCAACTGAAAGCAATTTTGGGTCTCTGGTGAAGATCTACCCTCCTCAACCTCCAATGGAAGAGGTGAGGGAGGGAGGCTTTAACACACAGTTTTGGAGTTTTATACTCTACTCCAACATGAAATGAAAAACATTAACTACAAAAATAATGAAATGCAAAGAAACTAACTACAACAACATGAAATTTAAACAAACTAACTATAGCAACATGAAATTTAAACATAAATACATAATAGAGACCGAGGCCAATGGATTGGGTCGTAACCCACAAACTTAGCTCTCTGAAAATAACTCAATGAAGCAGAAACTGAATACTTATTTTATTTCATCACCAATCTTGTTACATAGCATATGAAAGTCACAAATGTCTATTACCAAAGCTAAGAGTGCTCTAGCTATCTCTAAAAATCGAATCCTAGTGAGCTCTTGCTCTTCCCTATTTATCCTAAAGGGTAGCTACCAAAAACTCCCTAAAACATAGGTGGTTTGTCTCCTTGGAACTCAAGAGAAGTGGAACTTGGCTCTCCTTGATCTTCCACTTACTTGGTTGCATTTTATTTCGAGTTGTTGGAGGAGAATTTCGAGGATCCCTTGGTTGCCTTTAGGATTTAAGGAGGTGGTCACCCCCTATAATCACTCCTTGGTGTATACTTTGAGCCTTCATTGTGCAATCTTCAACAATAATGGCATATTCTCTTTGAATTTTGAAGAGCTTTCTGAATTTTGGAAAGATATATGTTATCTTGAAAAAAATAGAATGAAGATTGAAAGAAGGGTCGCTCTATTAATTTGACCTAATTCTTTCTTTCATTACCTCATTCATTCATACCTTGAAGATGGATCCCCATTGGGATTTGAAACATCAATAATTGTTCTCTGACACTGTGGAAAATATGGAAACCTCTTAAATAATTGATAACCACAAGAGCTTGAAAACCATAATTATGTCACTGCATGGAGGGGATTCTTGGGAAGATATTTGTTATCTTGAAAAAACTAGAATGAAGATTAAAAGAAGGGTTGCTCTATTAATTTGACCTAATTACTTCTTTCATTCCTTCATTCATTCCTGTCCTAAAGATGGATATCCGTTGGGATTCAAAACATCAACAAATGTTCTCTGATAATGTGGAAAATCTGGAAACCTCTTCAATAATTGATAAACAAAGGAGCTTGAAAACCAAAATTATGTCCTTGCACGGAGGGGATTGTTGGAAAGATATATGTTATCTTTAAAAAACTAGAATGAATATTGAAAGAAGGGTCGCTCTATTCATTTGACCTAATTCCTTCTTTCATTCATTCATTCATTCCTGTCTTGAAGATGGATCCCCATTGGGATTCGAAACGTCGACAAATGTTCTCCGACACTGTGGAAAATCTAGAAACCTATTCTCTTGATTTTCTTGCATTTAAACCACACTAGGCCTTCGAAGTATGACATCCTTAATACACCATCCATTGTAAGCAACATATGACCATAATTCAATTAAATGTGAGAAAGAGAGAGTAATTAGGTGAAAAAGGTGACAATTAACCCCTTAAAATGTACCTAATGACGGTGCTCATTAGTATGCAGGTCAAACAAAAAAAATTCTTTGTCTATGAGATAGCCTTGAGAAAGAATAATTATAGGGAAATTCTTAAAAACAATTGCAGTAATGAACAAGCCTTTATCTATTTAATTTAGGAATTTAGTGTAATTTCCTAACTCTATAATATATGGAATATTTTCTTAGGAGGTACTATAACATGTTTTCTCTAAGAAGTGTAATCTCATTCTTTGTGGTAATAATTAGCATTTGAACAATCAATATGCCACTTTATAGTAATAAACTAAATGATCATTACAACCTTGGCATGAATTATTTAATTTAGTCATTGTAAAATCAACAATGAAAGGTAAAGGATTCTAGTGAGGGTATAATTAAAATCTAAATTTATGATGTGAGTTAAGTTTGGATTTTTTTTGTAGATCAATATTGGAAATTCTCAAACTAGGATATTGAACATTTATAAAATGAAGACCATAAGTCTAGTTACTATCATAATTGACATCAATGAAAATAAAGTTGGAGGGAATTTAATTTTCCATTAGAGATCTATTCTAAACTGAATGCATGGTTTGGTTGTTTGCTAAATGATTGTGACTAAGCTTGAGATCCATTCTAGGATTTTATTTTTTATAAAATAGAAGATCATATATTAAATAATTTTTAGTGAAAGGTAACGTCTAAGAAAAGTTTCCTCGGGTCTTGGCTCCTTTGGAAAATCTATTCGTAACTTTGAAGGATACCTATGTGTATATATGAAATAATAAGAAACATAAAATATTTTTTTTTTATTTGAATCCTTGGTAAAAATCTACTCTTCTTGAGTGTAGAGTCCCTTGTATTAACTTATCACTTTACTCTCAAGGTCAAGTAAGTAGGAAGTTGAAGGCTTAGGATCTATTCCTTACCTTATAGAAGAAAAAAAGGGCCTCAAGGAGCATATATACCTTGGGAATGCTTATATTTGCAAGAAAAAACATAAATATTTTTAGAGAACAATTGGCAAGTTGGGTGTATAGGATGAATTTTTTTTCATTCAATATAGTATATGTCACAAAAACTATTTTTTTATGTGACATATAATAAGTTGCAAAAGGTTGGATGACTTGGATTTTCAACCTGTTGGTGTATAATGTGTCACATGATAATCAAATTTCTCATGGGGGGGCCAAGGTTAGTGTGTGAAGAAACATTTTGTTGAAAATAACATGTTACACCAAAAATAATTTGGGTTGGATATCATATATGGCCAAAGATATTTTTTGATTTGATATGATGAACAGAAAAGACGAAAGTCTTTTCATGAAAAATAAATATTTTTTGTGATGTGGTGTATCACATGAATAAAATGTTCATGTGACGTATTGCAAAACACGAAAGTTGTGGGCAATGTAATGAGACATTGCAAGGCGTAAAAGATTTTATGATCCAATGAAACATAGAAAAGGGGAAGGAAGATGAGGAACAAGAAGGATGAAATTATGGAAAGGACGAAGAATGAATAAAAAGGGTTGTCACATTAGAATAAAATTTATAAACAAATGGTAAATCATAAGAAGAAGAAATTCCTTATGATATGTCATAGGATTCGAAGTCTTTAAGCAATGCAATAGTGTGGAAGATTCAACTTGTGTCATGTTATAACATTTGTCTCAAGATGCAGCATGCCACATGTAATAAAACCTCAACATGTGATAAGAAGTTGCAATGACATGCCATATAAGTGTGAAAATTTTGAAATATGTGATGTATTGTGAAAGATAAATATTTTGGGCATGAAATGAAAATTTTTGGAAGTTTAAAACAACACATGAGAAGAAATTTTGTGGAATGTGACAAGCCAAAGGGGAGGAATAATGCCTTGGTTATCAAGAAATTGAGAGGGAACTCATATTAAACGTGACATGTAACCATACATTGTTGATGTGTCCCTTGTACATGTGATGAAATTGTAGGAAAGAGAAACACTTATGAAAATTTAAAGGGTCATAAATTTATGCTAAAATCTCAAAATTAAGAAAGAGTGTAGTCATTATAAAGTTGTCAACAAGTTGAATTCTTCCACGATATTAGAAGTGACCTTAAAGTTGTGTTTAAGAGGGAAAATGTTTGAACACCCAACCTCATTGATGCTACGGGAATTAGGTATGTGATAAATGGTATTAGAGATATGGTTCAAGAATGAGGCTTGGATAGGATAGATGTAGACCACATATTTATAACTTCATCATATGTACAAGCTAGAAGATACTCATTGGATATAGCACTAGAAAATGTATAATTTAAAGTGATGGATACACAAATTCTAATGGTAAGCTTTATAATATATCCATGTTTGGATGTTATGTTCATGATGACCATCCCTTAATGAGGAATGAGTACACATATAAGAATAAGGACACTGTACAGGAATTATGCTTATCCTTACTCTTTATATATCATGTCCTTGAGTGTATCATACATAGCCCTTAAGATATTTTCCATTGAAAGTTAAGACACTTTCCACACATGGTGTTGTAGATGATTATCAAACAGTAATTGTGATGACTATTAAGAAAGAGTCTAATAATGTAATTCAACAATATTTTCTATTATACTGAATACTAATAGAACATAACAAGCAATACTTGGAAAATGGTCAAATGGAATGTGAATATGAATGATTCTCTAAGACTATGGCTTTGTATAAAAGAAGAATGAATATGTCTATTGACCTAATTCCATATCTACAAATATAGTTTCATGAATTGTTTAAATTATGGAGTAATGCATATAACTTGCTTATTGTATTTTGACTATTCCCAACACTACTTGTTTGGCCTCTTTTTGAGCGATATGTGGCATGAAATGCTCATAAAAGTATGCAAAAGTTATAACTTTGAATAAAATTGATAAAGTCATGATTAAATATCTAAATCTTGTTGTGTGAATGAGTCAAAACTATTATAGAATAAAATAATCTTAAGCTTGAGAAATAGGGCATGTGTAATGAGGAAGAGATGTCGGTGATGCACTTACACAGATGCATGTTAAAAGGAATCTTTGAAATACATCTTTGGGATGCATAGTGTGTATTCTCTTGTGGATTATTACTTGAACCGGATTAGATATCACAATTATTGAAGTGTTTTGGAAAATATTATTGTTGTATATTAATCTAATCTTAAATTTATTGTTCTTATTAATTTGAGGCGGTTATAAACCACTCCTTAGATAGACCTAGTCTAAATCATGGTAGATGAACAAAGATGTGGCATATAAAATAATCTATGGCATGTTTCCTTTTCCATTATCTCTTCATGCAATACCGCTCTCTTTATTATGTTCTATAATTTTCCTATCATGGTATTAAATTTGGGTCATGCTTCACTTTCTTAGGAGAAATCCTAAATCATGGAGCTTTCATGATGTAAACTAACATATTGATATTAGGCTAGAGAGAGTAAGGTAAAATTTTCAATTAGGTTATGTTTTTAGATCCACTTGAAAATAAAAATTGAATGGTGGTTCTATGGTTATGTTTTTAAAAATATCTTCTCTCATTTCGATTTAGCATGAGACCTATGAATCAAATCCTTGTAACTCTATGTGGTCATATGGTTAAAAGTATTTGTAGGTGCTTTTAGTTTGTTCCATGAAGTTTTTGAGAGGTGTTAGCATGAGATTTATGAGTTACATCCACATAACTATATGGTTATACATATTTTTATCTTTGATTTTGTTCTGAGTTGTTGAGAGGTGCTAATCGATAAGCTTAAAGAGGAATTGCTAAAGTTTTTTATATTATTTTGAATAGAGTTCATTTCAGAGTTGAATTTGTGACTTTTTATGAGGAAGCACATGTTCTTAATTAAGTCCACTCAAATTGTATTTGAATAAAAAATTATAAATCTAATTCATTATCATCACTTAATTTATAATTTATAATGAAACTTCTACACATACCCATTTAAAAATATAAGTTTATAAAAAAATATTTTTCTCTAACATATTTATTTTTTATAAAAGCAATTCATTTTATTGGGTAGAAAGATGCTCTACAACCCACTACGGGGTGATGTCAACCATAAATGTTTAACATTTAACATTTAACAAATTTAATCTAATGTTAATATCAACCCAGTGTAAGGGTAGACTGTAGGCATAAATATTAAACATTTAACATTTATATGTCACTTCAATTAAAATAATAATACAAGAATAAAATTAATATAGAACCGAGTATGGTGGAGATGTTGTAATGTAAAAATTTAAATCTTCATAAAATATTTAATCTAATTCCAACATTGACCCAATATAACATAAACGTTTAACATTTATATGTGATTTCAATTAAAATATTAGAAGTAATATAGAACCGACTATGGTGGAGATGTTCTAGTGTAAAAATTCAAATCTTCATAAAATATTTAATCTAATGCCAATGTTGACCTAGTATAGGAGTAGATTATGATGTGTAACTATGTTCTTCCATCATCAAAATTGAAATTTTTCTCATGTAGGTTGTTGGCTTGTGACCACACATAACATGGAGAGCCGGTCCCTATAAAGAAATCAGAGGGAAGAGGGGCGAAGGTTTAAGAGGAAGGCCAAGCTATTCAAGCACCGACTAGAAGGACGCCCCATAATCAAAGAGAACAGTTCAAGAGCCGGAGCCCACACCCTTTACTTTTAAATCAAATAAAAGTAGAGAAATGATGTATTTTTAGGGTTCATAGGAGGCGCAAAGGGGAAAATAGGCGCTTAAGATCAAAAGCACAGATTTGGAGTAGAGATATGAACGATGGAGATTAAATCACACATTGCTCCCCACAAGTTTTAGCCTTTACCTCTTAATATTTAGCCGAAAATTTTTTGTCAGCTGATGCAATTTGGTGGGACTCATCCAACCTTTACCACCACATCACCTTCCCTGCCATCACACTTCGCACATCACAATTTTTATCATTTACCCTTTGATTTTCATGATTAAATCTTGAAATTTGCGGTATGTGGGAAATCCAACCTCCATCTTGCCATGTCACTCCTCCCCACACTTCACACTTCGCAAAAAATAAAATTTAACCCCCACTCTGTGCATTATAAAACTTGTGATCTGCAACTTGCGGGTGCGGTCCCAACTCTGTGCCATGTCACTTACCTTCTACCCGGCACTTCGCACTTCACTTCTTTAATTTTTTGCCACCTCCTCTTAGGGCGCAACCTTCAGTTTTGCGATTTTTGGGTTGTGGTCCAGTCCCACCATCTGCCATGTCACCTCCTTCCTCCCTGTGCTGCGCACTTTTCTCATTTTAGAGTTTAACTTTACTGTTTCATGGTAAAGAGTTGTGATTGCAACGTGGTTTGGCTCCACCATAATACTCCTCTCACTGCGAATACACCATTCCTTTGCTATCGTTCCCATTCCATTACTCCATTCCATTATCCTCCCGCCATGTCACCTATGTACTTCACATTGCATCACCAATTCCATTTCTTATAACGTAAACTGTAAAGTATGTGAAGTGTGAAGTTGTGATGCGGCTTATGAAACTGAAGTCCATAGATTTTCAAGTCCAGATATGTGGGTTTTTTACGATGGTTTCTTTATAAAGGGCCTAGTCTGGTCCCACCTTACTTGCCATGCCATTTCGTTCTCCTCATTTTCCTCCACCTTTCCTCCATCTCCAATCACCCCCTCCTTATCTGACAGTCCTTGTTTCATTTCGCACTCCCCGCAACTTTCGAACTTTAACCAATGGGGGGGGGGGGGGGGTCCGAAATGGGCAGTATCTATTACCGCCCACTCATCCACGTGTCCTCCTCTCGTCATTTCACACCCCCCTCTCTAATACTGCTTACCACTTGAGACCACCTCCGAAATCTGGTTCTCGTTTTGAAATTCAAAAACAACACATGGGATTTTGAGGCGGAACATGCAGTTGTGGTTTATGCAATCTGCTCAGGAGATCTTTGCTAAAGAACCAAGTAAACACAGTACGATAGGCCTATTCATAATGAATTAAGTGGAAATCACCCGACTGAGGGAGTGGAGGTTTGAAAGCAATAGATGGAATCGTATGATGATAGTATGTCTGTCCACCTACGACTTCTCCTCACCATGCCGTCTTGAATGCTCCCATTATTGGCCTCCATGGGCAACCATGTCATTTATGTTTCTCATTTAATTTTTATGATTTTGTTGGTGAAATCTCAATTTCTCCCCATTCCTATTTTAATTCTCTAAGTACAGAAGTAATTTTTCAATGTACGCTCTGCAAGCTAGGTAGGATGTTTTGATTTCATAAGTATGGGTCGATCATAAATGATTAGTACTGTAAGACCCTCAGGGGGGACTCTATATGTAGCTTGTTCCAATATTAAAGAAGGTTTCTAGAATTTTGAATAAATCTGCTATAGGTATGTATGATTTTTCTCCCTCTGTTCTGAGACACATATTTGGGAGAATTGTTCGAACATAATATGATACAACATTGTTATTTGGATTCAAGATGGAGCAATGAGTAGTATGTATCTATTTTCTTCTATTATCAGTAATCCCCTTTTTATGTATAATCACCTTTCATACTCTGCTACTTTGATGGTTCGTGTGATGTAGCTCCTAGTAGTCTGCAAATTTATCCATGAATTTTTTTTTGTATAATGCTCATGTATTAAGCTTGGTGCATGCCCTTAATTCGCACTCCACGAACATTTTTTTTTTTTCCATATCTCATTCATATCCATTTCCTCTGAGTTCATAGGGGAGATATTCTTAATCTTCTTAAGCTTGACTCTGGGGGGTTCCTTCTTAGTTCTTTCTCAACGCCCAAAATTTTTCTCATTGTTTTATATTTGGCCCATTTAAAAGCTATCAAGCCTCACAGCTCCTTGAGATCTATCACAGTATAGGGAATTCACATGGATCGACTCCATGGTCTTCTCTATCCATGAACCACCAAAACCATTGTTCTCTTATTCCATATTTTTCCAGAGGTATTTATACAATTGTCTATTTTTGAACTCTGATTTTAAGATATCCTAGGCACTAGTATTTTGCAACTCTAGGCTGTCTCTAGGAGCTACAAGATATTTTTGGTGTCATCGCCGGGGAGACGAATTAAAAAACCTTTTCCCTGGGATATGACATTATATTCACCTTAAATTAGGTCAGCACAAAGGGTTGAGAGTTGCATAACCCTCACCTTGGTGACTCCACTGTTATTAAAGTTCAAGTCAGTTATAATCCTGGCTTACAAAAGGCCTCATATTAGATCAGATACTTCCCAGCAGAGAACCTATTCTCTATCTGATCTTGAAAAAATTATATTTAGGAGAAGCAACCCAGCCAGGCTGACTTACCCTCATTTACTCTAGAAGCTTCACCTTCCTCATCTCAGAAAGTTGACATCTATCATCCTGGCACCATAGCCCGTGTACTTGAGCATTCTCCAGGAAACTTTGCTTTAGCTAGTTCAACCATAAAAAATGAAGCTAAATCCGCTTATATTTCTTTACCTCCCTTACATCCTACCCCCGAGGTCGAAGAAGTTAATTAAGTTTCAGTGCTTCAAAGCTTTGTGTAGACCAATATAGCAACCCCTATACAGCACACACCTGTTATACCATAGCCAATTCATCCTCAAAATCTACCACCACGTCCCCTCATGGTTGTACCTGGCTTCCTCCTCAATAAATATGCTCCATTGGCTTTACCTCAAGTATTGAATAACATGCATCAAAATTATCTAAAGCTCCTGCCTCAATTCACCAAGAACGATATTACTTCTGCACAGAGACATATTGAAAACTTCTGCATCTTTGTTGAGAACGTAAATTTAGAGCACCTAGATGTGGTGTTGAGGCTTTTCGTCCAATCCTTAGATGGAGAGGCTCGGAAATTGTTCAAATCTCTTGTTGATCACATGATCACCACTTGGGAAGAAATGGAGAATTCCTTCACACTAAAATGGGGAGAAAAGAGGGATCATGGATATGTCCTCACAGAGTTTGATGCTCTCAAGAAGAGACACAATGAGGATGTAATAGAATTTAGAAAGAGGTTCAATAATATTTATAATAATATTCCTGCTAAAATAAAGTCTCCCCAAGCAGCTGCTAAGGTGGTCTTCACAGGAGCTTTTGAACTAGAGTTTGGGTTCACCCTAAGAGAAAGAAAGTTTGCATCTCTGGATTAGATTTAGACTGATGCACTAGAGGTAGAAGAAAACTTTGCTTATACTAGTAAATTCAAAGGAAATACAGAGCATGAAGCCAAAATAAGGGGTATGGAGGAGGCTTCTACCTCTAATCAATAAATGGAATCACAAGAGTATAGAATCGAAGAGATGAATAAGTTGATCAAGAACCTCTCAAATAAGCTAGTGAAGCTTGAATTGGAGGCCAAGAATTCCCCTCCTCATCCTAACCAAATGATTCCAAACCGTGGGTTTAATCCCCAGTACCGGAAGGCCCCTCTACATTTTTTGCTGCGCGAAAGGAAAGAGAAGCAAGATCACATCCAACCTGCTCTATCCCTGGAAGGGAAAATGGAGGGACATGCCAAGGAATCCACAGACAGTCAAGAAGATAAATTCCCCGCTTACTCATAGGATGAATAAGGCGAACTCACCCTCCAAGAAGATATAAAAGAGAAGGAAGTTCCCCCAGATGATCGAGATATTGACAATTACTACAGGAAGTTTGTGGATTTCATGCAAGCTCAACTCCATAGGAAGTATGATCTCAGGTCCTCTAGGAAAAGAACCCGAGTGCAGGAACAAGATGAAGAGTCGACATCAAGAGAGGAGACCCCTTCTAGTTCTTCCAGTAAGGGGGAAAAGCCTTTAGAAGATTCTGCCCATCATAAAGCCTATGCACCCACCTCCTCGAAATAGGGTTCTTATCCTCCCCAAAATGAGAGATCCACAGCTATACCCTTGAAACTGTCTGACCCTCCTAAAGAGAAGTTCAAAGAAGTTATCACAAAAAAATCCCCCACGGCCTTTAGCCTCCAGAAATAATTAAAAAAAATCAAGATCCCGGCCCCCCTGATTGAGCTCTTAAAGAAGCCTTCATACAAGGCCCAAGTCTCTCAATTCATGTTTCCCCATGGTGTAGGCCCTCTCCCTGACAGCCTCAATTTCCAAGAGGAAAGACCCATGGTAGATTTTGGACCTCATGTAGAAGAATTGGATTCAGCCACTCCTCCATTCTATGTGACCCTATTTATACATGACCTGTTATTTTACAACTGCATGCTAGATTCCGGGGCTTCACATAATCTATTTCCATTTTCTGTCATGGAGTAGTTGGGGTTGCAGATCACCAAGCCTTACAAAGATCTGTATTATTTTGATTCCAAGAGGGTAAAATGCTTGGGCATGATAAAATATATGGTATTAAATTTAGCCTAGATTCCAGTCAAAAGTGTGGTAATAGAAATTGTTGTGGCCGATATCCTAGCTTCGTTTGGAATGTTGTTGTCCAAATCCTGGGGTACCAAGATTGGAGGATCCATAAAACTTGACCTCACCTATGCCACTATTCCATTATTCAGTGGGGAGGAAAGATGATTATACCGTGAGTCCAGATTCTTGAAGATGGTCACCAAAGCTAATGGTTCCACAAATTCTCGAGTATATACTAAGGAGGGTGAATTCTCTTATCTTATGCTCGAGGAGGATGAAAATTTCCTGCAAGAAATGAAGATCTACCCTCTAATCCATGAGAATCCTATGAATAGAGAGGAAAAAAAAATATGGACCTTTCATTTTGATGGAGCTTACTCACGAGAAGGAAACAGGATCAAGGTACTCTTGATATCACCATGAGGATGCTTGGTGCCCCTCTTCTTTAAGGTAGAATTCGAAGCCACAAATAGCGTGGCTGAATATGAAGCCCTATTGTTGGTGTTGTAGATAGCGTGGAACATGAACTTATAGAACCTCAAGGTGTTTGGAGATTCAGAGCCTGTAGTGAGGCAAGTCAGGAGCCAATGCCAAACCAAACACTTGTAGCTCAGAGCTTATAGGAATGAGGTATGGGATTTAGTTGAGAAATTCTTTTCTTATTTTAACATTCATTTCATGCCAAGGGAAAAGAACAGAACAATGGACTCACTAGCTGTGGCTGCTAATAATTTCCGCCCCCCGCAGAATCCCTTGCCCAGATATGAATTTGAATTGCGATACCACCCCTCCATTCCAAACAACGTTAACCATTGGAAGGTCTTTGAATATGAGGAGAAGGTCCAACGTTTTACAGAAATGGTGGATGATTTCTCAATATGGTGATTGATTCAGTCCTGGAGGATGACAGTGAGGAGCCAAAAACCGAATTGGAAGAGACACTGGCTGGGCACTGTGTTCTGCAATGAAAGGGAAATTTTATCCCCAGGGGTCTTGTGCCACTAGAGAGACTGATTGATAATAATGATATCCCAGTGAATCCCAGCAAACTTACCCTCGACAATATTGTTAGTGACGTGAACATTGGGACAGAAGAAGATCCAAAGGTGGTAAAGTTGTCGAAATGGGTTCGTGAATAATACCAAGATCATTACCTTAGGTTGTTTCAGTCATATAGTGATGTCCTCGCCTGGTCATACCAAGATCTAAATACTTTTGATATTGATATTATACAACACAAGATACCACTCAAAGAGGATGCCAGGCCTCATAAGAAAAATATGAGATAGATCAATACCCTTATTCTTCCAACCATTGAAAAGGAAATAAAGAAGTTGTTGCAGGCCAAGATCATTGTCCCTCTAAGATACTCTGAATGGGTGGCAAACCTAGTTCCCGTCAGAAATAAGAACAATGAAATCAGGCTCTGCATGGATTTCTACAATCTGAACAGAGCCTCACTCAAAGATAACTATCCCCTCCCGAAGATGGACCACATCTTGTAGAAGGTGGTGGGATCCTCCTGCATGTCCATGATGGCTATATTCTTAGGATATAATCAGGTGGCAGTGCTCCCGAAAGACCAAAAGAAGACAATGTTCACTATGCCTTGGGGAACCTTCTTGTACACCTGAATTCCCTTTGGTATGATAAACGTCGGTGCCACATTCCAGCGGGCAATGGGCATTGCTTTCATAAGAGAGCAAGACAAGTTTGTGGTGATCTACCTAGATGATATCACCATATTTTCAAAGAGTGACGTTGAACATATAGATCACCTTCAACGTACCTTTGATAAATGCCACAGGTATGGCCTGTTTATGAATCCTCAAAAATCCATGTTTTCCTTGGAGGAAGGGAAGTTACTGGGGCACATAGTAACTAAGGAAGGAGTGAATATCTACCCAAAGCAGGTAGAGGTGATAAACGACATTCCCCTATTAAGAAACAAAAATGAAGTATAGGTGTTCTTCGTAAGAATACATTTCCTCAGAAGGTTCATTCCCAACTATGTCGAGATTTTCCAAAACATTAGCGGGATGTCGAAGAAGAACAGTGAAGTTATATGGACCCTTGAGTCCAGGGACTCTTTCAGCTGGGTCAAGCAGGCCTTTGCAGAAGCTCTAGTGCTAGCAATTCTTGACTATGGGAAGTCGTTGATGATTTTCTCCTTCGCCTCTCCTCACACAATAGCTGCAGTACTTTTACAGAAAAATGACGATGGGCATGAACAACCCATTGCATTCTTCAGTAAATTCATGAGGGATGCTGAACTGAAATATGATATCCTGGAGAAGCAAGCTTATGCTCTGGTCAAATCGTTGAAGGCATTCCGGGTGTATGTGTTACAATAAGCCATAATAGCTTATGTACCCACTGCAGCAGTGAAGGATATTAAGGTACAGGGTGATAGTGAAAGGAAGAAGGGAAAATGGATATCTAAAATCCAGGAGTATGAAATGGAGATAAAGACTACTAAACTCATCAAAGGCTAGGGGCTGGGAAAAATCCTACCGGAATCCAACTGCCAAGCTCTAGGAATAAATTTTTCTATGACAGGAGGAGAGGCACAGGAGGACACAAGTGCACACCAAGGCATAGAATCTTCTGCTCAAAAAACACATGTCAAGTACCTCCTATCCTCATGGTATAAGGATATAGTGGAATATCTTTTAATTCTGAGGTGTCCCCCTCACTATGATAATACCAAGTATTGCACTTTGAGACTGAGGTCTGAAACGTACATTGTGGAAAATGGGCGACTCTATTGGAGAGACCCAGTGGGAATCTTATGATTGTGTTTGAAAAAAAAAAGAATTTTACCATGTGATGATCGAGTTCCATGAAGGGATATGAGGCAGTCATTATAGTTGGCGATCCACTGCACACAAGATTCTGAATGTAGGGTTCTTTTGGCCTAAGCTGTTCGACGATGTACATGTTCACGTCTGGGCCTGCAAGAAGTGCCAGGAATTTGCTGAAAAACAAAGGTATGCACCTCTCCCATTAATTCCAGTACATGTTGAATAACCTTTTAAACAATGGGGGATTTACTTCATAGGACAGATTCACCCTGCCTCTAGAAATCAACATTGATGGATCCTCACTACTACAGATTACTTCACCAAGTGGGTAGAGGTCGTGCCTGCAATAAATGCTACTGATTCGGTGGTGATCAAGTTCCTGGAGGAGCACATAATAGCTTGGTTTGGATGCCCAACTAAAATCATTACAGATAATTTCCAGGCTTTCAAGTCGGATAATTTTGTTAATTTATGTCAGTGTTACAACATCCTGCTGGGTCACTCCACTACGTACTACCCACAGGGGAACGAGTTGGCATAATCATCTAACAAGACACTGGTGAGGATCTTGAAGAATACCATCAATGAAAATCAAAATAAATAGGATTCCCAACTCAATTTTCCACTATGGTAAAATCACATCACCGCGAAAAGATCCACAGGAAAGTTCCCTTATGAACTGGTGTATGGCAGAGTCACAGTGTTCCCTATTCAGCTTGCATTACTTGTGGCACGATTCTTGCAAGAAATTGAGGAGGATAAAAATGACCTTATCCGAAGAATGAATCAGTTAGTGTATTTGAATGAAACATGGGAACAGGTAAGCCTCAGACTAGCAGAATATCAAGAAAAAATGAAAGGCTTATTTGACCAAGGAGCTAAAGACAGAGAAATCCAAGTGGGGGATGTGGTGTTGTGATGGGATGTTATGAGAGCGGATGATCCAAGTGGATATTGGTGGCCACCCACCTATTCCACTTGGCCCCCCACCATTGTCTCTTTCAGTTTTTCAGTTTCGGCATAACTTACTATTTTTAGCAGTTTTTCGGGTCCCGAACTTCCGGAGCCGTTTTGAGGCCCTAAACGACGTTTTTTGGGTATGAAAGCGCCAGCGAATTTTCTGATAAAATTCGTCCCGACAGCTGTAGTCCTCGGACAGAGCTTTCTAATGATGTATCATATGCGTCAAACGGAGATAGTATGCCAAAGTTACGTCCCTGGGAAGTTGAAACACCAATTTACCCAAACGGGGCCCATAGTTTTGGCGCTTCATCTCCTAGGGTTAGGTTTTTGGGATGTTGAGGGTTCTCCATTGTTTCTCAATAATAAGTAGGCCCTCGAGCCTCATTGTAACTCAGTTCAGAGGCCTGTAGCCGCCACATCTCTTCTCAGAGATAGCTACCAGTGCCCTAGCTAGTTTTATTTCCATTCTGTCTATAAGCAAATTTTAGTTCTTTGATATTAATGAAATGAAGTGTTATTTCCGCTGCATCTCTGTATTTATGGTTATATGTTTATTCTGTTGCGTTCCTGCATAAATCCGGATCAGTGGTATCAGAGCGGTCTGCTTTTTCTCGATCCTTCTTTGCATGTCCCTAACGAGGTCGGGGTATAAGGAGCTAGGGCTTGATCTGGTGGAACCTTTGCAAGATCAGCCTCGCAAACCTCGACGGACGCCCATGGGGGACGAAAAGAAGGATGAGGGAGCAGGAGATCCTATCAAAATATTGCTCGAGGAGGCCCTCGAAAAACAAAGGAACGTGATGATGGATAACTTTGCTTAGATCCTTCAACGGCTGCCCACCGGCGGTACATCTGCATCCAGTAGCCACTCTGGAGTTGCGACTCCCTTTAAGGTACAAGTAAATTTTGACATTCCCATATTTGAGGGTCAAATAGATGTAGATACCGTAGATAGATGGTTGAATCTATTAGAAGGATATTTCTATGCTCATGACTTTTCAGACCAGGAGAAGATTATTTTTGCACTCCTCAAAGCTACCCCCATGTTAAGGACTGGTGGGAAACCTACTGTGAGAACAAGGACCAGACAGAACCCTCTCTGTTCTCAGCCATACCAACTTGGAATTCTTTCCGAGACGGCGTCAAGGAACAGTACTATCCCGTGGGGAGCTATGAGGACAAGTACATATAATGGACCACGCTGCGACAACAAAGGAATCAAGATGTGCACGAGCTGACGAATCTGTTCCATACCCTGCGCACAAAGTTGGGTATCAAATATTCAGAGAAACATTTGGTGCTAAAGTATCGCAACTGTTTGCAGAGATACATTCAGGAGGAAATGGAGTTCCTCGACATCTCCTCGCTTGGTACGACATACCAGTATGCTGCCAAGATTGAGCAGAAATTCAAACAGAAGAAGCGAGACTTTGGATCTGTGAATCAAAAGCAAGGAAAAGGTGCTTCCAAAATACAGAACAAAGGACAGAGCCAAGGCATGGTGGCTAAATACAACCCGTCAAAGCCACAAGAAAAGAACAACACCGTAAAGCCAAAGAAGGACACGGGAAAGTGGTGTGAGTTCCATAAGAGCTCCACTCACAACACAAGTGAGTGTCGGGCCAAGCAGTCGCTAGTGGCCGTGGGGGCTTACGGAGTCGGATGCATCATCCCGACTCCGAGATCGGGAGCTGAAAGGGAATGAAAAGGAAGCAGTTATTGATGCGGAGCCCAACGCCCATGTTCTTACTACAAAGGTCTAGGAGGAACCGGAAGATCCGGAGGAGGAGGAACATCTCTTCCACTCCAAAATGTGGGTAAAGGACTCCCCGGTATAGTTCATTGTCGACAATGGGAGCCAAAAGAACCTCATTTCGGCAGATGCCGTGAAGTGGCTGGGCTTGCCGAACACAGCTCACCCACATCCATACACCATCTGGTGGCTTCACCAAGGACGAGATCTCTGCGTCAGCCAGCAGTGCCGCCTTCCCTATAGCATCAAGCCCTTCACGGATGAGGTATTATGTGATGTTTCTCCTACTGATGTTTCTGATGTATTATTAGGACAACCATACTTGTGGAAGCATCATGCTGTGTATGAGTCTTGGCCTCGCACTGTTATTGTTACTTTGGGAAATAAGCTATACAAGATACCAAAGGTACCACCTCCTACTGCTAGCTCTTTGGTTACTGCAAAATAATGCAGTAAGCTCATTTCCCAAACCCGGCCGTTTCTGATGATCCGCCCCCAGGGCAAGAAGAAGACTATGGCCATGACCTCCAGATAGGGCTCCTCTGCACAACAACAACAAATGGATAAGGTTGTGGAGGAGTACGGGGAAATCTTCACCTCACCCACAGGGGTTCCTCTGCACTGTCAAGTCAAGCACCCAATTGATCTGACCCCAGGTGCGCCGCTACCCAATGGACCGATCTATCGGTGCTTTGTTCTGGAGAATGATGAAATCAAGAGGTAGATTTAGGAGTTATTGTAGAAAGGTCACATCATACCAAGTTCATCGCCCTGTGGGAGCCTGATCGTGTTGGTACAGAAGAAGGATGGGACGTGGAGACTCTGTATTGACTATCGGGTGCTGAACAAGATCACTGTCTGGAATAGGTACCCAATCCCACGGATTGATGACCTTCTGGACCAACTCAAAGGTACGAAATATTCATTAAAGATCGACTGAAGTACGGTAACACGGTACCAATTGAACCCTCGATGTGTAAAATGCCTTCAAAGCTAAGGAAGGCCTTTTTGAATGGGCCCGGTCATGCCTTTCGGGTTGACGAATTCTCCCACAACCTTCATGAGGATGATGGATGACATCTTGCGGCCATTCACCAACTCATTTGTAGTGGTGTACTTAGATGAAATTATGATCTTTAGCAAGACTTGGGAAGAGCACCTTCACCACATCCGACAAGTCCTCCAAACACTGCGGCAACGCAAGTTGTGTGCCAATTTGGAGAAGTGCATGTTTGGCATGACCCAGGTTAAATATTTGGGATACATTATTGAAAAAAGGGGGGTGCATGTGGATCCAGCCAAGATCCAAGTCATTCGGGATTGGCCAGCCCTAACCACTATAACAGAGCTTCGCAGCTTTCTGGGTCTTGCTAATTTCCTCTAGTAGATTCGTGTTGGGATTCTCTCATATCACTTTGCCCTTAAATCAAGTCACCAAAGGAGGAGCGAGAGCAAAATTCTTTTGGTCGGAACCTCAACAGAAGGCGTTCAAAGAATTGAAAAATCGCCTCTGTTCTGCCCCAGTGCTCACCTTACCAGACTTGCAGCAGCCATTTGAGATCGAGACAGATGCCTCTGACTATGCTATTGGGGCAGTTCTTACTCAACAGGGACATCTAGTGGCATATCACAGTGAGACATTGTCTAAGACAGTTCGCAAGTATCCCACCTATGACAAAGAAATGTATTCCATTGTGCAAGCCTGTCAACAATGGAAGCATTACATTTTGGGGAAGGAAACAATCATCCACACAGACCACCGGCCCCTGCAGTTCATACAGACACAAGGGAAGTTGCAGAATGATCGCCATCATAAGTGGTCCACATATCTGCAACAGTTTCATTTGAACATCAAGTACAAGAAGGGTAGCACCAATAATGTTGCAGACTGCCTCAGCCGACCACCGATTGTGGCGCTCACCACCGTGCTCAACTCTTGTGGGCACGAGACTTCTGATTGGCCGCTTCTCTATGAGAGTGACCCAGAATTCGGCCACACTTGCAAGGCACTCTTGGGGGGTACGCAAGTTCCAAATTTTCACCTCCAAGATGCACTTTTATGTCACCTGGGACACCTTTGTGTTCCTTCAAGCGAGCGTGCCAAGATGATATGGGAAGCACACTACAGTCGAGTCGCTGGGAATTTCGAAGTCGAGAAAATAGTAGCAATACTACAGAAGTATTTCTATTGGCCGAACCTTCGAAAGGATATTGAGAAGCACATCAGATCCTGCACTGCTTGTGCCATTGCCAAACCGACCATCAAGAAGCAAGGCCTATATACTCCACTACCTACCCCTAGCCGACCTTGGGAATCCATCTCCATGGATTACATGTCGGGCCTGCCCTCTACTAAGAATGGCAATGACTGTGTTTTCGTGGTCGTTGACAGATTCTCGAAGATGGCCATTATGGCGGCCTGTAAGAAGAATATCACAGCAGAAGCTACTGCTAAACTCTTCTTTGAATGAGTATGGGTGCACTTTGGGATCCCACAATCTATCATATCAAATCGAGATAGCAGGTTGCTCAGCACATTTTGGTCCAGCCTCTGGTCAATGATGGACACAAAGCTCACCAAGTCCACAGCTTTCCATCCCCAAATAGATGGCCAGACAGAGGTCCTCAACAGAATGATTGTACACATTTTGCGCATGTACAATTCAAAGCATCCACGCACATGGGACAAGAGCCTCCCCTATGTACAACATAGTTATAATCGGGCTCTCCACAGTTCAATTGGCCATAGCCCCTTTCAGGTGGGCTTTGGATTCCAGCCATTATGTCCCATTGACGTAGCCATGCCATTTGCAGCTGCTCAGGCCGATTCAGCGCACGTCCAGTCTGAAGTTGACAAAGCAAGTAGCTTCATCGAGCACATTCAACACATCCACCAACAGGTTCATGATATATTGGACAGAGCCAATGCGAAGTACAAGTAGCGCCATGATCAACACCAGGTGCCACACAACTTCCAGGTGGGCGACAAAGTATGGCTGCATTTGCAGAAGGAGCGCCTCACTGGACCCCACCGCAAGCTTCGCCCGCTCCGATACGGGCCGTACACCATCACAAAGGCTGTAGGGAACAATGCATTCGAGCTCAGTATTCCACCATTCCTTGGTCTGCACCCAGTCTTCAATGTGGATCGCCTTCGTCCTTACTTCCCACCTCTACTGGACACCTCAGACATTGCAGAACAACTCACACAACAAGGTCAGCCAGGACTACATGGAACGGAGCCACCACGGATATATCCATGAACATGAAAGTGTGCACACTGCATGTGGAGGATCCATGGTTCCAGCCTTATCGGGTTTCATACAGCAACTCTTTCTGAAATAGTTCACCAGGGGACCAGTTAAGTAAAATTTCCTCATCTCATGGAGGAACTTAATGCAATGGGGACCATTGCTTCTAAAGAGGAGAAAGGAATGATCCGAATGGGTTCTTTAAGGGCTGGCCACCCACCTATTCCACTTGGCCCCCCACCATTGTCTCTTTCATTTTTTCAGTTTCGGCATAACTTACTATTTTTAGCAGTTTTTCGAGTCCTGAACTTCCGGAGCCGTTTTGAGGCCCTAAACGACGTTTTTTGGGCATCATTTTATTAGCGAATTTGATCATCAAATTCATCCCAAAAGTTGTAGTCCTTGCATAGAGCTTTCTAATGATGTATCATGTGCATCAAACAGAGATAGTATGCCAAAGTTACATCCCTGGGAAGTTGAAACACCAATTTACCCAAACGGGGCCCATAGTTTTGGCGCTTCATCTCCTAGGGTTAGGTTTTTGGATGTTTAGGGTTCTCCATTGTTTCTCAATAATAAATAGGCCCTCGACCCTCATTGTAACGATTCGGGGGCTGTAGCATCATCTCTTCTCGAGAGAATGGTGCTACCGTGCCTAGCTAGTTTTATTTCCATTCTGTCTATAAGCAAATTTCAGTTCTTTGATATTAATGAAATGAAGTGTTATTTCCGCTGCATCTCTATATTTATGGTTATGTGTTTATTCTGTTGCGTTCCTGCATAAATCTGGATCAGCGGATAAAGGGAAACATGGGAAGTTTGACCCCCTCTAGTTTGTTCCTTTCAGGGTGGCAGAGGTCAGAGGCAACAACACTTTTGCCCTGAAGAACTTAGAAGGAGATATACTTGAGGCGCCCGTCAATTGACAGTTCCTCAAGTTCTATTTTTATCACTGATGAGGGCTAATCCAACTCATTGTATATATCATTCCGCTGCCTATACTCCATTTTTTTTACTTTCCTCCCATTTCATCTTCCATATCATCTTTCATTTCATCTTCCATTTTTGTGTCCACTTGATTGTTGTTATAAAATTTTATCTAATCAGTATGTATTTTTGACTCCATGAGCCCAATAAAGCATAGAAATTCAAGGTATGTAGGTTCTCAACACACTTATAACATCATTTTTTCCCTATATGGAGCCAATGTTGGCATGTGACCACACATAACATGGAGAGTCGGTCCCTAAAAGGAAATCGCAGGGCAGAGGTGCGAAGGTTTAAGAGGAAGGCCAAGCTATTCAAGCACTGGTAGGAAGGACACTCAGTAATCAAAGAGAATAGTTCAAGAGTCAAATTTTGTGCCCTTTACTTTTAAATCAAATAAAATCAAAGAAATGACATATTTTCAGGGTTCGAAGGGGGCGGAAAGGGGAAAATAGGCGGTCAGGATCAAAAGCACAGATTTGGAGTAGAGTGTAATAATCCCAAATTTTCACATCATATTTGGAATATTAGAGTCCTTGATTTTCTTAATGAATTAAGTAAATAAAAGGGTGTATGGAGGGACCCACAATCCTCAATAAGAATAAATATCCACTTTTTGTGGGTGAATGTGGATTAATCTAGATTAGATTTGCAAAAAGTGGTAGTTGAGCAACTACTAATGTGAATGAGATTGGAGGTTATGTCTCATTTAATAAGAGAGATCATGGAGGGTTGATTTAGTCAACTAAGATCTTGAAGATGTAAAACAAAGGGTCATTGATCATTAATGATCAAGTGGTGGAGGATCATGTGCAAATGAATTACACATGATGGAGGAGGTGTACATTGCACCTAGACTGTTTGGTTGATTTGGTCAAACAGTGCTGTCCCACTTGGAGGATCTTGTCCACATGAGACAACGCAGTTGAGATTAGAGCCAAGGCTTGGGATGGCTCAATATTTATAAAGGAGATGAAGGAAAAGGTGAAAGGAATCTTGGATTATTTTGATGTGTGATCTTTTAGATCTAGAATTGTCAAGTGACATTCCACTGCAATCTTGGGTTGTTTAGCAGAGATTGCAGGTGTTGTTTAGCACAGGGTGTTCCAGGGCGGGAATCCCTCCTCTTTATTTGAGTGATATCTAAGGAAGAGGTTTTTACTTCATTATACATCAGGCTTTAAGTGCCATTTCCATTTCCTACTTTCTGCAAAACATTTATATTCAGAAAACTGCATTTTTCTGAAGATCAGTTTGGAAGGTAGTAGTTGTCTTCGGTACTTTAGCTAGAGAAAAATGTGAGGGATTATTCCCATCACTTGGGCTTATATTTCAGCACTCCTAGAGCCACATTACAGATCTAGCATTAGGCCAAAATTTATTGAACTCCTAGCAGTAGCATTCTCTCCAAGAATAACGTTGTCCATATTGCAGATCTGAAATGAGGAAGGAAGTTGCTAGTATTTCAGCTATGAATCCAGTGGAGGATCATTCCTTCACATTTCCATCAACCTGGAACTTATTGCAGCATTTTTCAGCAGGCAAGAGGCCTCTCTTTCCCTCACAACACATTTTTCAGAGGCAGTTATGTTGCAGCAATTGCAATCATCCTTTCGAGGATTGAGAAGCTAGATCTAGAGCTCCTAGCTCATAGATCTGAGGAAGGGATCAGCCCTTCAAGCATATACCTAATCTGAGCACATATTCCAGCCATATATTCTTTATATCTAGCTTTAGATTTGTATTTCCCAATAGATCAAGGATCAAACCCTGGGGAGGTGATTTTCCCAAAGTTGCAGATCTGGAAAATCCTTTCTGGGTTATCTTGGGAATCCATTACAGTGGCCAGATCTTGAATCTTGGCATCATCAGAGCTCCAGTTTTGAGTAGATTTTCATTCCTATTTTTAGCCTGCAACTCCATGTTTCTATTATGCTGAAGAGATAGCGCAGTATTTGCTGCAGAGCCTCAACAGTTACGCTTTACCTGCTTCACACATGTTTTCTAGGTGATCTTAGCTCATATTTTTGGCTAGATCTACCTATATCTTGTACTTGTGTAACTGATTCATCTCCAATATAATAAAATGGCTCAGCTTTTTCTACTATTCTGATGTGTACTTAGATTTATTGTTTAACTTGCTGTAAGTTCTTATATCGTGTGAAGTATTGCTGCATGTTCCCATCTTGGGATATTACATAGAGATATGGACGACGAAGATTAAATCACACATCGCTCCCCGCAAGTTTTAGCCTTTACCTCTTAAGACTTAGCCGAAACGTTTTTGTCAACTAATGCAATTTGGTGGAACTCATCCAACCTTCATAGCCACATCACCTTCCCTGCCATCGCACTTCACACGTCACACTTTTTATCATTTACCCTTTGTTGTTCGTGCTTAAATATTTCGATTTGCAGTATGTGGGCAGTCCAACCTTCGTCTTGCCACGCCACTCCTCCCCGCACATCGCACTTTGAAACAAATAACATTTAACCCCCATTGTGCCCATTGTTAGGGTCCCGTGATTTGGCCGATTGGCTAGCCAAATGACGATGTAACATCAAACCAAGCTTTGGAGCCCAAGGACCTAGCCTTCCTGGACTCAGAGAGGGCTCTCTCTATATGTGTAAAAGATGTCGGTGTGTTTACTTGCGGTGTTCCGATATTAGGCTAGTTATGAAGTGTGTTTTTGGTTTTTTTAGTTTTTAAGTTTGTGAGGGATAAAACTGATCAAATACATAAACTGGATAACAAGATGTAGATAAATTGGGCTATGGGGTCAAACAGGTCAAGGAAAGCTATGAGGTGATGATGTAAAGCTGCTGTAGGGCCGATTTGATTCACGGTAGAAGGGATCTCTGGGCAAAATGGATTAAATGGACAATAAGTTGGTGAAAGACAAGGGATTTCAAGTGTAACTAGTTAATAGCAGACATAAACATGTAATAGTAAGCCATTAATCATGCTAAGTATAACTATAAGCTAATTAATACATAGAAATCAAACATTCCAGCCATACATAGAGGTATAAGACCCTCTAACTTTGGGAAATGGCTATCAGACTTTGGGGAAAACACATGAGATGAACTAACAACTCATAAACTATGTCGGAACGCCTAAACATAGTCTCTAAGTCATTGGGCACTTGGACAAATAAGTTTTCATAGTTTTAGGCAAAGGGCTAGATCGGGACTAGGCCTCCTTGGTTCAACAAAATGATCAACAAATCAGTCAAAGAGAAATTTTTATGGACTGAACTATGGGCAGCTGATAGGTAGGTAGGGCAAACCATACATCCTACTCAACATACATAGAACTGATGAATAAAACTTAGCAACAATACCTTAGGTTACTAAAGAGCAGCTAAGAATTCTTTAGCATAACTAAGGGTGAAGAAAACATCAAGCTATGAAGATTCAGGGATTTTGAGGTGCCTCCATGGGCATATCTCAAAATCAATCTTTACTGATCTATAGCAGCAAGAAATATGAATTATGAGTGAAAACTAGAAGACAAAACACATTAAGAAGCACTATACCATTCTACTATGTCAAGGAATCCATCAACAATCCTTCATCATTCCTCAAAAGCATCCAAGAGGCAGTCCAAAAATCATAACTCAAGTGTATTCTTCAAAGCTCATATGACCAATGTATTAATTCTTCTCTCAAGTTCAGCCTCCGATTTACAATGAGAACCATGGAATAAATAGGCTTGAGGGAGGAAAACCTCATGGAGCAACTAGCTATCCCATTGGCCAAGTCAAAATATCTAAATTTGTCCTTGAGGCTTTGCAAAGCCCAAGGCACAAAATATCCCATAAAATATCTAAAAAACTGCTAAAAACGGAAATTATATTGACTTTACATGATTTTCCAATGATAAAAATAGCCTAACGCACATTTGGGAAAAGCAGATTTTTGGAGTTCAAAAATTACAAAAATACTTCATATTTATGCCTGAAAAAGGTCCCCTGACTTGCTGGATGCAAATGGCAGCCTTCCCGATGTCGAAATGAGACTCATGATGGCTCGTTGGAAAGCTCTATGTGTCTGCTTTCCGACGCAAGTGGAATCACCTCAATCTGAGCTCTGAAAGTCCCTCAAAACGGTACCTGTGCGCAAAAACCCAGAAAATAGCAGACTGCTGATATGGCGGGCAGAATGTGCAAAATGAGGCTGTTTTTCGCCAATTTGAGGGGGTGAATGATCTTCAAATGCCCTGAAAATTGCTGGAGACCTGCTCATGGAATTATGGCATCCATTGGTATCATCCTCCTCCCTTGACAACTCATCAAACTGAAATGGCGAATTTATGAGTTTTTGGCAAAAAACCCAAAAATGCCAAAAAACAAAAAGTTTCCAAAACAGGCCCAAAATTGGCATGCATGACTCTCAAGGGTCCATAGAAACATGCTCCGAAGCTGAAGCCAAAATATCAAGGGCTGATATGTTTTTTGCTTCCTTCCGTGCTACGCGCCTCTCCTTCAACTTCTTCAATTTCTCTTGCGCTACCTTTAATTTTCGCCTGGCAAACTGATTTAGCTTCTGAAAGTGAAGAGTCCTCTTTCTCTGTAGCTCAAGATCCCTGTTTTCCTTCTCAAGCTTTGTTTCCAAATGCTGGTTAGCCCTCTCAAGCCATGCTTCCTTGTTTTCCTCAATTTCCTGTTCAAAGAGGGCAGTGAGAGGAAAGGCATCGAACTGAGCTTGTTCTTCTGCTCTCTGTTTCTCCAAGGATTTTCTAAGCCCGATGGTCCTAGGCCTCTTTCGCCTAGGTTGGTCCTCTTCCTCTTCATCATCAAATTCGCCAATGAGCTCTTCAATTCTTACTTGCGCCTTTTCTGCCTCCTTTTTATACTTGATCGCCCTTGCCTCATGAATGGCTGCATGATACTTAATTTGTTTGTTTTCAACCTCCAAGAAATGGTTGAAATTCCTCGCCCTTTGAAGATCTTCTTGTAACACCTCAATTTGCCCTTCTTTGTGAATGAGCAGGTTTTCAAGGATGCGTGCCTCATTATCACCGCCACGCTGGAAGTGGGGATTTACGTATGATTTACTCCCATGTTTGCACTTTCCCCCAACTATGGCATTTTCTTTTGCCTTTGAAGGCCAATCTGGCGCTTTTTCTCCTTGGCAAGCTAGAAGCTTTCCTTTTGGTCAATTTCCTCTTTTTAGGAACAGTTTTGGTCACTGTCAAGGAGGCAGCTTCAGCTTGCTGTCCTTCCTCAACATCTTGTCCAGCTTGTGGCTCAAAAGATGCTTCAATTGTTTGCTCAACCTGCTGCTCTTCAATCTCTGTCTGCTGATGTTCCTCTTCCCGTATTTGTCGTTGTTCCTCTTCGTACTTACGCGATTCAAATCCTAGTTGCCGTTGTTCATCAATCTCCAATCATTGGAGTGTTCACTGGGATTCAACCGCTGGCTGCCCTCAAAATCTGCCGCCAGGTACCATCGCCTTCTTTTCTCCCCGTGGCTCCACCGTCTCTCCTTCTCCCTGTTGACTTGGCTGCCCAGTGGTCATCTTGAGTTTTTTAGGGGTAGGCCTACGAGACAAAGGCATTGGGCGATGGACAGGCTGAGTAGGAGACACATGAACAGGAGGGACAGTGGCGAAATCTGCATGGCTAATGAATGAGTCCCATGAAACCCCTTTCTTCTCCAGCTGGTGTAAAAAGATAATCTTGATCAAGGAATGATGAAAGAGAGAAGGGATTTGTTGAGGTGGAGCCTTCTTTTGGACAGTAGCTGCCATTTTCTCTATGCTTTTGGACAAAAAGTATGGAAGGTTTAGCTGCCTGCTTCTGGTAAAATGCATCAACAAGCGGACATGATAGGCATAAATTTGGTTAAACCTCCCTTCACAAGTGAAATATCTCATTATGGCTTTCATCAGCGGAGCATAACTGTCAAGAAGATAGGAAAAAGGGAAAATAGAAGTGATGGTTTCCCTATGTTCAGGCTTGATGAAAGGTTTATAATCCTCTAGATCAAGATGCGCTTGTTTAAACCACTTTTCACCATGATACGGGATCTTGGTAGCCTTGGATACATACCTTGGGGAGATTTTGAAATCAAGACCCGCTAACTAGAAGTGTTTGTCCTTGAATCTCAAAGCGCACAAATGTGTAAGTGGCGAAAAACTCTTGACTTCTTCTATCCTCTGGCAGAAATCAAGACAGCCTACTTCATGGAAATTGAAAAGCACTGATGGGTGAGCATTGATTTCTTCTATGGAGATAGGCTCATATCTCTTATGTGGACCGCTCCTGTGATCTTGCTTTGGAGGCATTCTAACTTTAACCAAACTTTGGAAGAGGCAAACTGTCTTTACTGTATGAACAATGCCCTGCTGGATTGAAACTGGCCACTATACTGTTTGGATAGATATGGACACTGTGGTTTTGAATAAAATGCAACAATGTTTCTTTGAATAAGCCACCTCTGCACTTCTTAAAAACAGTCCTTCAACTCTGGATATACTTCAGCTATGTAAAATTCTCAATAGAAAACCATCAATAAAGATGAGACAATATGCTGTTATAAATTTCCTGTATGTAGTGTTAAGCAATCATTCCTCCTGGTGAGTTTGCTAGAGATCAACCAACCCTTGCATTTTGCATCTATAAGACCAATCTTCAGTATTAAAATCCTGCTCTTTAGTACCTCTGCCTTCAATGTTTAACTTCTCATCAACAAACTCTGCCCTTTTAATGTGCTGTCACCTTTGGAAACTCTCTGTCAACAAATCTTCGGAATAATACAATATAGTGCAAGGAAAAGGCAGACCTAGTTTAGGTGTAAAATCAATGCATAGTGCTTTTTAGGAAAACCACCTCTTTGCTTGTGAATTTCAAAGGTCAACACTACACCTATACCTCTGTCTCAATGTTAAATGCAATCACCAACAATTATGTTCTTCAATATGCTGTTACTTTTGGAAACTCTCTGCCAACAAACTTACAGTAGTGAAATACAGTGAAATAGGGGCAGATTGCTAGAAAGGGCTTGTTGTGATAAGTGTTTTGATAACCCTGTTCTTCAGAAATGACCTTCCCCTTGAAACATATCACAAACAACAGCTCTTCAAAATGACACCATTCAGTGAAAGAAAAGCAGAACTAGGTTAGGTGACATATCAATGCACCATGCTTTTTAGGAAACACACCCTTGCTTGTGGGTTCAAAAGATCTATCAATACATCTATGCTTCTGTCTCCGATGTTAGAGTTCAACCATCAAAAACCTCTGCCCTCAGTGTTCTGTTCACCTTTGAAGATCTCTGTCAACAACTCTTCACAGTAGTGACACAATATAGTGAAAAAAAAACGGGGGGGCAGTTTGCTAAGAGGTGTGCTTCTGAGAAAATGACAACAATCACTCTGTTCTTGAAATCTTTGATATCAATCAATACACCAAAACTCCTTGCTCGAGGAGGCTTTCAACATTAAAACCTTACCCTGTATAAGTGTGCCACCCTTCAACCATTTGTATCTCTAGCAAATCATCCTACATATGCCTAGACAGTAAAAACACAGGGCTGGGGTAAAATGACAGAGCTTTAGAAGACTATCAAGCTCTTAGACAGAGATTATATGAGGTTTCTCTTTCAACAACAAGACTGTAAAAACCCCCTTACTGAGTGCACTTCACTGTTTTAGTAGTGTGGAAACGTTTGGATGACAGTGTGAAAGGTTTCTCTTCAGAATCAAGTCTGTATTTCTACAACGAAAGTCTCCTCTTAATCAAAACACAGCCCTTTACAAGACAAACTCTGCCCTTAGATCGATTTGAAAATGAAACAAACTGGTTCTCAACCTCAAAACCCCGTATCTCTATATGTGTTCTTTGAATGACAAATTCGGCCTTTTGTCATATTGCAATTACTTCAGCTCACTGTGTAGAAAAGACTGCTTTTGCCTTTAACTAAAATGACAAAGTCTGGGGTTTTTAAAACTTCTTGTCATTTATCCAAACCTTGAAATCAATGGGGAATGTGTAAAAATACCTCTAATTTTGATGAACACCTGTTTGAAGGGCTGAAAGAAACGCTGGACAATTTGGACAGCTGCGCGGCACCCTCTGGAGAAAACATGTCGTTCATACAATGCTTGTCGGGTCGGCCTGTCGGGTGGTCGGGCGGCCTTGTACAGGCGCGTCGCGCCAACAAAGAAAACTGTGTAAAATTCGTGCCAGGCACGTCGCGCAAAACCCCAGGCACGTCGCGCAGTGCAAAAAACGTGCCACTGTGTTATTTCGACCCGATTTCTTCTTGTTTGATGCTGTGGAGGCACGGGTTCTAATTCAACCTTTGAAAATGACGTCCTTACTTTGATGTTTCAAACTTATATCCTTTTCAAAAAACACCCCAACGGTCATTTGAACTTTAAAAGTAACATTGATTTTTAACTTTGTTTTGTGTTTAAACCTTGGGCTTGTCACTTGAATATATGCACCCGATCATTGATTCTGCCCCCGGGCTTTGAACTTTGACAAACAATTCAACCAACTCCACCACTTCAGCTACGGTGTTTTAATAACACAAGTAGTTTGTCAATTTGCTCTGACAACTCTTGGTCTTCTGACTGCTTTCTTTAATCTTTAAACACAAAAGGTGCCAAGTTCACTGACCTAACTTGGATTTGGCTATGGTTTCTCAATTTCAAAGGCACCTCCTTTTTGTTTCAAATAACTTCCTGCCTGAAGGTACATTACTCATGATATATCTGTCTTTTGAATGGTGGGAGAAATGTATTTGCCTCAAACTCAAAAACTGACAATTTATCAAACTACCTCTTTGTCTATTTATAGCATTGTATACCTGTTCATCATGCATTCTATAGCTCAACTTTGGCCTTCTTTGCTCTCGATGATAATCAAAAGGTAAATAAATTCTCAATAAAAAACTGTACAGTAACCTTGCATAGGTATTTAATAACTATTGAACATGGTGCTTTGTGTTCTTAAGTGGATTTGATAATTCTTTATTAAATTGATTCACGAGTTTTCTCTTTCAGGCCTTAAATGCACTCTGTAGGTTTGCATTCCCTCACACTATACTTCACTGTTTACTCAAAAGGATCTCCTCCAGACTTCTGGGCAAGGGATAGTGGAGTACTGTTTTAATCATTGTCTTTAAAGAAACTGCTCCTTGAAAAGGGAAATCAATACCTTTGCATCATAACAGTAACACTTACCTGTGCAATGACTCCTATTCAGTTTTTTGGTATCCTTCCACTGCTTTCTTATATCAATCAGTTTCAGCCACCTGCAATAGCTTTGGCCATCTGCTCATACATGGAGGAGGCTCTTCATCAGGTAAGGTATCTGAAGGCTTTTTGACAATTATGTTTGACACAGCCCTTCTCTGAATGTGGTGGTAAGTAAACCACTTAAAACACCAATCTTAGCATCTTTACTTGCAAGCATTACTGTATTTCAGAAGAAACCCTAGCCACAGTGACACTGTTCTAAGGGTGACTGAGATATTTATCATTTGGCTTGTTCATCTCATGACCTGTTACTTGACAAAAAATCTTTGTGACTATGAAGGTCAGTGCTTTTTGAAAAACCAAGGACTTTCCTTCTGCCTGTGTAATGGCATTGGTTGACAGCATCTATTCCATTTGATCTTGGACAAAACAGGCTACTTAAGATTGGAATGTTTACTGATGACATGCTTTCTAAAGCTTCAACAATTCACATGATTTGCAAGTTTGAAATGGGCTCCTTTATCATACCAAACTCCCCTTTCCTTTGGGCTAGCATATTTCCACTATATTCCTGTTATGATCATCAGTCACATTCATAAAACCTGGAGTCCCTGTTTCATTTGTTTCAGTTCAAGTCAAACCTGGATCTTTGCAATCATCTAAGTCAATATTGGCCCGCGCCCTCTGCTTATGGATGAAGGAGGTGCCCTAACCCTCTGCTTGTAAATGAAGGAGGTTCTGGGCCTTGACAATTTACCAGTTTGCTGAGACAGTGGTATCCCTTTTTTCCTGTGATTTTCATGCTGGAAAAAGCTGTAAAGTCCAGATGAGTAGCTTTCTGTTTTGCAGACATATCTAAAGGCTCAAGTTACATTTAGAAGCAGCTGTTCCTCTAACTGTAAACTCAAACATTTACTCCATGAGATGAAAATTATTTCCTGCCTTTGTAGAACCATAGAACACTGTGAAAAACCTAATAGTCAGCTTGAGATTGGGTTTTATGCAGTGCTGAGATCTAGGGGGTGTGAGTGGCGCGACTTAGGGCTGTTTGTCAATTTCATTTGCAAAGTAAGAGGTCAGTCATGGTAGGCCTGTTGCAGATGGAGGCTTTTTGGCTTTTTGGTGATTGCCAAGGGTGAAATGTCCTAAAGCGCCACTTCCTAACGTAGGGGAGACTTTTGAAATAGATGTGGATTTGCCTTTTAAAGCTGATGGGCATATCAAGAAGGCTGAAGCTAGATAGGATAGTGACAATGAGGTTTTGATTTCGCCAGGGGTGGACTGAATTGGTAGAAGGGCGAAAAAGTTTTGGGAGGGTTTTCTGGATGACATATTGACATAAGGAAATCAGTTTCTAGAAAACTCAGCTGAAGATATAGTCATCACTAACATGTAAAAAATACTGATGGCTAACACCCATTATAAAACTTGTGATTTGTGACTTGTGGGCATGGTCCTGCCTCTATGCCACGTCACTTACCTTCTCCCCTGCACTTCGCACTTTGCTTCTTTAAGTGTTTACCACCTCCGCTTACGGCTAAACCTTAATTTTTGTGATCTGCGAGTTGTGATCTAGTCCCACCATCTGTCACATCACCTCCTTCCTCCTCGCACTGTGCACTTCGCTCATTTTATATTTTACCTTTACTGTTTCATGGTAAAGAGTTCTGATTGCGATGTAGTTTGGCCCAACCATAATACTCTGATCACCGCGAATACGTCATTCATTTACTATTTTTCCCCTTCCATTGCTCCATGCCATCATCCTCCCGCCACATCGCCTTCATACTTCTCATCGCATCACTGATTCCATTTATTATAATGTAAACTGTAAAACATGCGAAGTGCACAGATCCAATGTGGCTTCTGAAACTGAAGTCCATATATTTTCAAGTTCGGAAATATGGGATTTTTATGATGTTTTGTTTAAAAAGGGTCGATTCCAGTGCCACCTCACCTGCCACGCCATTTCCTTCTCCTGATCGCCCTCCACATTTCCTCCATCTCCAATCACCCCCTCCTCATCTGATGGCCCTTCTTTCATTTTGCACTCCCCACATCTTTCAAACTTTAACCATTGGGGGGGTTTGGTCTGAAATGGGCATTATCCATTACTGCCCCCTCCTCCACATGTCATCCTCTCATCATTTCACACCCCCCCCCTCTCTGATACTTCTTACCACTTGAGACCCTCTCCAAAATTCGGTTCTTGTTTTGCAATTCAAAAACAGCACATGGGCTTTTGAGGTAGAATATGCAGTTGTGATTTATGCGATCTGCTCAGGAGATCTTTGCTAAAGAACCAAGTGTGCACAGTACGACAGGCCTCTTCATAATGAATTAAGTGGAAATCACGAGACTGAAGGAGTGAAGGTTTGCAAGAAATAGATGGAATCGTATGATGACAATCTGTTTGTCCACCTACGACTACTCCTCGCCATGCTGTCTTGAATGCTCCCATTATTGGCCTCCATGGGTGACAATGTCCTTTCTGTTTTCTATTTAATTTTGATGATTTTGCTGGTGAAATCTCAATTTCTCCCCATTCCTATTTTAATTATCTCAGTACATAATTAATTGCTCAATGTACGCTATGCAAGCTATGTAGGATGTTTTTATTTCATAAGTATGGGTCAATCATAAATGATTAGTACCATAAGACCCTTGGGGGGGACTCTATATGTAGCTCATTCCAAGATTAAAAAATGGTTCTGGAGTTTTTAAGAAATATGTTGTAGTATGTATATATTTTCTTCTGTTACCAATAATCTCATTTTTATGTATAATCACCTTTCATGCTCTGTTGCTTTGATGGTTCGTGTAATGTAGTTGCTGGTAGTCTGCAAATTTATCCATGAATTCATGTTTGTATAACACTCGGGTGTTAACGCTCATGTATTAAGCTTGTTGCATGCCCTTAGTTCATGCTGCATGAACCTTTGTTGTTGTCCATATCTCATTCATATATGTTTCCTCAGAGTTCAAAGGGGACAGATTCTTAATCTTCTTAAGCCTATCTCTAGTGGGTTCCTTCTCAATTCTTTCTCAACGCCCCCTGCATACTTTAAAACTTCTGCTCATTGTCTTGTACTTGGCCCATTTGAAATCCATCAAGCCTCACACCCCCTTGAGCCCTCTCACAATATAGGTAATTCACATGGATCGACTCGAAGGTCTTCTCCATCCATGAACCACCAAAACCATTGTTCTCTTATTCCATATTTTGTCAGAGGCATTTATACAATTGTCTACATTTGACCTCTAATTTTAAGATGTCCTGGGCACTGGTCTTTTTCAACTCAAGGTTGTCTCTAGGAGCTACAACATGGGCCAAAATAAAAATAAAAAAAAATCTAAAAATAACAAAACATAAATAACTATACAAAACATTTAAATAATGTCGGTTCATAAAAAAAATTCATGTGAAGAAATCGGATCCTAGTCCACTCATGTTAGATATGTATTTAAGATGGATCTATGCTAGTATGTTATTTTAATTAAAAATAACAATAAAAGGTTAAAAGAAATATAGATCCAAGTATGGTGAAAATGTTGTAGTGTAAAAATTTAAATCTTGATAAAATGTTAAAAATAATAAAAATAATAAAATTCATTTTTTTATATTGTACTTTTATTTTTTGTGGGACATCTTAGCCCCTCCAATGGGAAAAATTCCATAAATAATTATAAGTTATGTTCCTCATGCTAAATTAATCATGGTTTATAGACAAATCGTCCTAGGGTCTTGCTTTGGCACTAACTAATACATTGAGATGTGAAGTGGATAAGTAAATTTCTTGCTTAAGCTTAAGAATTTGCATAATTATATTTTTTACATCTTATTCCTGTTAGTGTCCCGTGATTTGGAAGATTGGCTAACAAAATGATAGGGTAACATCATACCAGTCTTTGGAGTCCTAGGACCTAGCCTTCCTAGACTCAAAGAGGGCTCTCTCTATTGTGCGAAGGATGTCAACTTGTTCACTTCAGATGATTGATTTTAGGCTAGTTGTTTAAGTACAATTTGTTTGTTTGTTTTGGGTTGGGGTAAGATGATTAAGTAGGATAGGTGGAATGAGAGAATATAAAATCAATAGGGCTATGGGGTCAGATGAAATTTGGGGTGTCTAAATGATGAAGCAGAGTATACTGCAGGGCCGATTTAGCAAGGTTAATGGATCCTTTAGGTGATGTGTGAGGTGAATATTAAGTTTGGTGAAAAGACTAAGAGGTAGTATACATATATAATTTGAATCAATAACTCATGAGGTATGGCAAACCATTAATCTCTATGAACAATACTCAAAATGATAAACATACAAGATGAACAATCCAGTGGTACATAGAAGCATTAGAACTCCTAACTTTAGAAATCCACCTTCAGCCTTTTGAGAAAACACATAAGATAAACAAAAAATTCAAAATATAGAGAGGGAACTCCTAAATAGCATATATCAAACTATCAGGAACTCTGAAACAAGTTTATGAGCATGGGCAAAGGGCAAGATCGAAACAAGACCTCTTTGCATTAACCTGATCAATCAGTATTCCATAGGAAAGCTTCACAATAAGTTTTTGAAAAACTTTAAATAAGTAAGGCATGCCATCAATCATATTTATAAGCTAACATACTAATCATTCATGAAATAAAGAACAAGTTTTAGTGGGCCTAAGGAGAAATCAAGAATTCCTTAAGATGACTAAAATAAGAAAACATCAAAACTATAGCAAACGGGAGGTTTGAGGTGCTTCCATGAGCATATCTCAACCTATACTTTTTTGATCTACAACAAGCAATAAGACTAAAACAAAATGAGGACAAGAAAACACTAACAATTGAGAAAAACATCACCATTCACCAAGCTATGGAATCCCGCAAGCAAGCTTCTCCAACATCAAGCCACACAAGTCATTCATTCACTTCATAAAACCAAATATCTTCTCCAAGCTCATAAACCATGTATTTCTCTATAACGCATCAAGTCCCAATTGCTTAAAATGAATCCTCGTGGCTTATATAACAAGCAAGGAGGAAGAGAGCTCACTAGAGCATCTAGAAGCCTATTGGCCAAAAACAAATATCCTAACTTGTCTTTGAGGCCTTGCAAGGTCCAAGGCACAAAATATCTTCCAAAATATATTTTCCAGAATAAAATAGCAAAAACATTGAATTTTAGGCTCTAACATACATGAGGAAACTTTCCTAACACACATTTTCTTAGTTACACATAGGAACGCAGCATACTGTCTCAAAATTTGAAAATTTTCTAGGAGCGCAGCACCAAGAAAGGTCTTTTTGCAACAGAGTTTTGGAGGCCTTCCCAATGTCAAAAAAAGCTCTGTGATGGCCCATTGGAAATCTGTGGATATCAAATTTCCAAATCTACCTTTTTTTTCCTCAAAATGACCTCGGCAAGTTGCCCAAAAAGAGGAAAAATTCAAAGCTACTAAGAGCGCAGCGGCTGCTCAAAAAGAGGGCAAAAAGGTCAAAAATTGGGTATTTTTTACCCTTTTGGGGGACCAAAACAACTCCAATTGAGCTGAAAATTGGTGAGAATACTCCTCTCATGATGAGGAATCCAAAAATTTAAGCTATACCCTCTGAAAGTGCTCTAGGAAAAAGCGCAGCACCCAGGGTGCTGCGTTCCTAAGCTTAAAATTTCACAAAAAACAAAAACTTGTTCAATTTTGCTCAAATTTGGTGAATGGGTCCCTCAAGGGTCCTTAGAGACTTGTAGTGAATCTTGAGCCAAAATTCCAAGCCTAGCTTGGTCCTTTCCATCATTTGGTGTCGGGCCCTGCCTTTGGGCAGTTTTGAGATTTTTCCTTGCAAACTGATTTCTCTTTTTGTAGTGCTCAGCCATCTTTCTTTGCAAGCTAAAGTCTTTTTTGGCCTTCTCCAATTTAGCCTCTAAATGTATATTTACCCTTTCAAGCCATTCTTCTTTGTTATGCTCAATTTCCAAGGCAAGCAGCTCGGTGAGAGGAAATTGTTGGGCTTGGGCTGATTCTTCCTCTTTCTGTTTTGTCAAAGCTCTTCTAAGACCCATAGTCTTAGATCTCTTTCTAGCTTGCCCTTCTTCCTCATCATCTTCTTCATAGGCGCCCATGTATTCCTCCAACTGCACTTGTGACCTTTGAGCTTCTTTCTTATATTTTAGTGCCCTTCTTTCATAGATGGCTAGCTGGCCACTCATTTGCTTGTTTTGCACCTGTAGGAAATGAATAAAATATTTTGATCTTTCCAACTCAACCTCCAAGTCTAAAATTTGTGCATTCCAATCCTGTAGGAGAGAATTAACTATCCTTGTTTCATTTTCCTCATCACTATCTATGTGAATGAGTTCAAATTCCCTCTCTTCCTCATGATTACTTTCTTCTTCTTCCATTGTTTTCTTTCCTTTGTCCTTTATTGACTTTTTACCTTTTTCCTTCTTTTTCTTTTTACCCTTGTCCTTCATTTGTTTGGTGATTTTGTCTTTCACTAGTTTTGAGGAGTGCATGGCCCCTTTCCTTTTGGAGGTAGCAAACACATGCCTCCTTCATCTCTGATAAGTAATGTATAAAGGTGCCATAAAATTTGTTTGCAAACTTTGATCATTAACAATATTAGGACTGTCTCCTCCTTGGAAAATGCTCTCTGTGTGTATATCCTCCCTACCTTGCTGCTGCTTGTCCTTTGGATCAAAATTTTTAACATCTTTCATGCTTTTGTCATTATCAAGACCCTTAACACTGTTATGCTCTGTTTCTACAATATCAGAGGCATCTGTTCTTAGCCTTTCTTCACTTTCATGAATATCCTCCTCCTCACGCTTTTCATTATTGTTTTCACTGGCAACCTCATTTTCTGCATCACTGCCTTCATTCTTTGGAATTTTGTAATCATCTCCTTGTTTATTGAAAACAATTTTAAAATCTATCTCTAGGCTGCCCTTGTCATTTTGGTCATTTTCATGGCTTTCTTTTGCTTCCTTGCCACTACCCATTGTAGTGTTTCCAGTGTTATTTCCATCTTCACAAGACCCACTAGGAGATGCTCTTAAAATTGACTTTCATTGCACAAAACTGGCTTTGCTAATCCTTCTGGGCAATCTAGGAACCTTTGCATGCTTTTTGGGTGATGTTGCATTTTTATGCCAGAAGCGCAACGCCCTGGGCAAGCCTGAACGCAATTTCGTTCAGTGTTGCATGCACGTGGCAAGAGAGTATCATCGTTGGCTCGAGCAGAGCTCAACGCAGTGTCAGGAAATAGAGGCAGTGGTGAACATGCAGCACCTGGGTACTGATCCACCCTGAACGTGGAGTTGGGCGGCAGAGAGTATGGCAGGAGCACAGCTGCATGAGGTTTCGGGCGTCTTCTGCACGTCGGGCATAATTAAAATAGCGCAGCACCCACGTACAGGTGCATAGTGTGCAAAAGGAATTTAAATTGGTGGCAACTGCATGCGCGCAGTGTCCACCTACAAAAGCGCAGCACCTTGATTTTTTCGCCCAAGGACTCCGGCAGAAAACTGCAAACTTCACTGTGTTTTTTGAAAATGAAACAATGAGCGGGAAAAAGGGTTGCTGTAGTGTTTTATACCCCTTTTGAAATAATTTAAACTTAAAATCCACTTCTCAAAGGTTCCTTTCGCAATTTTTTCCTTTTTCCAACATCCTTTTGGTGTGGTCTTCAAATGTTTTCTAAAGCCTATTTTACCACTGTCTCATTTTGGTCTCGGATAGTTGATTTGATCAATGATGATACTTTGCTTGTCATGAACACTTATTGATTGATTTAAAATCCTTTTTCCTTCTATATCCTTTGAAACAAACCTGTGATTGTTCTTTTGTAAAAAATTTAACTATCAAAATGATTTTTGTTTCTTCAGTGCAATGGCACACAGTGCCCCACTACCTCATTCTTTGACCCTTTTTGGACTTCAGATCTCCTCTTTTGATTTAGTGGAGTTTGTGCCATTTTTACCCAATATTAGAAGACAGTTTAGGAATTCCTTTTTACATCCTCTGTTGTTGATGAAGGAGGTTCTTATTTCCTCTTATCATGCCTATTTTCTCATTATCCCAATTTTGAGGTTTTAGGGATATCGAGTAAGACAAACAAGGCTATCTTCAGAATTTTTCTTTTGAAAGGAAATATATATTTGAAGTCACTTCTAATGCCCTAATAAAGTCTTCAATGCTTATTTGGAGGGTTGGAGGAAATATTTAGCCTTTGTAGCCCAAATAATTTTTCACTGTTTGGTCACAATAGTCATATATTTGCCTTTTCAACCAAAACACACCTACTGCTTTCTTCATGAGTGTGATTGGCTTTCTTGATGTTGGTCTTAGTATTTACCTTTAATTTATGGCTCATCTAATAAATTTTTTGGCCGTTTTGTAGGAATGTGGTAAAGGGCAGTTGTCCCTTTACCATCTTCATTATTGAGGCCAAAATCCTTTCCAATGATCTCTTTGTTGTAATGCGCCATGTTGCTCATATGCCACTGTCCTTTTGAAATTTACACAGACCTTTTAATGAGCAGTACTTTTACCACTTATTATGAGCTCTTGATATTCCCTGTAGCCTCCAGCTGGTTGTACCTTTTTATCAACTGCAAATGACTTCATGAAATCTCTTAGGTGTCTTTCTTTGCCTCTATTTTGCTTTAGACTAATCTTCAAGGCATTCCTGCAAAAATGCTTGGATATGACAGTCTATTCTTTTGCAGATTTGTTGTTGGAACAAGAGGGTGCCTTTGGAGGTTGCTTAAGTACAGATTTAGATAATGATAAACCTCAACTCTATTTTCTCTTGAATTTACCTTTGAATTCCTATGGAAGTAATGGAATGAGAACCATGATAGTGCACTGACTTAAGAAAACCATATTGACTTATTTGCAAGGTTTTGGAATGGGTTTCTGACTGAAAATTTGAATCAGGGTTTTGAATGAAGATACAAGGTTTTGACACTCTACTTATTCACCACCATCCTAGATAACTAGACCATTTTTCTTTGCTTCAAAGGGTTTTTTTTCGAAAGGACCTTTGAAAAGACCGTTTCTTGAGGTACATGGTGAATAGGGGAAAATGTTTGGTTGACTTGGCGAGACAAGGGGTGAGAAATAGAAGGCTTAGGAAAAATGAGACAGAGGGTTATAGGCAAGGGTGACAAATATATAGAGAGTGAGGGACACTAGTCTAGGATGGGGTTTTATCTGGATAAACAGATTGGCCATGCTTGAACAGAGAGCAGGGATAGTGGAAATTTTCTCTTTAAGGATATTTCTAGAAGACACAATGATTCTTTAATCTCAGATTTCTAGAAATTTGAGACAAAGAATTTAGTCATCTAAAACAGGTGAAAATTACTAATGACTAACAGTGGCTCCACTTGGGGAGGGCAGCTCCTTTTCAGGAGGTGTCCAGAATTGCAGATCTCTTGCTTATGAAGACCAGTGCCTCATCCATTGGGTGGATTCTCTCTTTTCTTTTGCTGATGCTTTCCCTGAAGTAGTAATTTTGAAAATCTGAAAGCATGATTAGCTCAACTTTGCCTTTACCTACCCAACCTACTTGCCTAACATTTTTTTCTTCCTTGGGTGCACTTGAACTGGCAAACCCATTGACATTTTATTTTGAAAATGGAAACAAACTATCTACTTCTATACTTATCTCTTTCGGGAGTTCAGATTGAGTTGTTGAACTCCTTTAATTATTTACCTATTCTACTCAAATTTCAAGGTTAAACCATTTGACAGCATTTATTCACTAAGCTAAAAACATGAAATTGAAAACATGACTAAATCAGGATTATACAATTTGATTTATCATGGGTTTGTGGCATAAAAACAAGTTGCACACAAATGTTATTTTTGTACAAAATAAGATTGGAAATACCAGGGCTAAGATGCATAGTTTGCTATTCATCCCTATTTTTCTCCTTGGTTCTGTTTTGAGCATGTGGAACCAGTATTTTCTCCCCTAATCTATTTTCTCTAATAAGCTTCAATAATTTGACCAGCATTCTTTTCACTAACTTATCAACAGTAAATTTAAAACATGTTCAGCCATGATTAGGCTAGATGACTGAAAAAGACATCATTTTGCACTAGTAGTGGCATTTAGACTTGCACACTTTCAGTATTACTAATTTTTGGGTATGGGGTTGTACCTTCTTTTCAAATCTGCCATCGTTTTCCATTTCTATGTGTTTTTTGTGTTTTTCATTTTTTCTAAAAACAATCTGAAACTAAAAATATGCTCATAGGGCTGAGCTTATTTTGCATGCCTATCTATCCTAATCTAACCTATACATGATAGACATTTATTTGGTGAACTCTCTTTTCCAATATAACCAGTCAAGTAGATGATTGCATGGGTGATCTTATTTCAGCTCTTTGAGGATGTTGAAGAAATCAAAAGGCCACTTGCACCTCACTTGTGCTTGAACAGTAGTTCCTAAAATTCTCTTTAAACCTTGCATCAAACTGTTCTTGGTAAAAAACACTCCTCTTTTAGATTTCTCAAGGAAAACAGAAAATGCATCTTGGAATGATACCTGATCTTGAGGACTTGAGACATAAGCTTCATCTAGGACTACTCCTTCTTCCACTTGGCTATGTTCGGGACTCTTTTGGGAAAGAAACTCCACCTCTTCCTCATGATCATATTAACTGGTACATTCATCATATGTGGCAATGTTATCCTCTAAAAAACCTGATGTGCTTTGATAGAGTGGGCTGAAATCTATGTGAAGGCCATCATATTGATGAGCAAGAGCACTCTTTGGCAACAGATCTTCTTGAGAAATAAGTGCAACAACTTTCTTGTGATCATCAATTTCCATGCCTTCATCTGAAATTTGTAATCCAAAGGAACTTGGTGACTGCTTATCTGGAGCTGAGAAAAGTTCTATGTCATAAATGATTTCCTCAACCATTTCAAGAGAAGGCTTCTTATTTACAACTGGTTCAAGAAACTCATTAGATTTCCCAACCTCATCAGAAAAACTGATAGACTACTGATTTCCAATCACATGAAAACTATTTCTGATGGACTGAAGTGAAGTAGAGAAAAGAGTCAGAGACTCTTCATTTACTTCTAAACTTTCAAGGCTTTCCTCATCAGTGTCATAGGTGACCTGTCTTAGCTAATTACTGCTTTCAATATAATGATAGTGAAATTCATCCCACAAATCAACTGTTGATGGCTCTGCAAGGTTAGCTTATGCTTGGATATCATAATCATCAAGATATTGATCAAACCTTGGAGAATAATTAATATAATTAATGTCACCAGCCATACATATTGGACTATCAAATTGTTCCTCTTCGAATTGATTTACAAATCTATTTTCTGACTTATGGTATGCAAGATTAGCAGGGGAATGATCAGAAAAGTTTTGGTCATATGAAGTTTTAGAGGTTGTCTACATGTTTAGAAGCTAATTTATTTCTTCTTCAGTTAAAAAAGGAGGCATTTTTCTTTTTCCTTGGAAATAACTACAGTAGTCCTCTTTCTCTTGTGAAGGCTGATTTAGAGGCTGAATGTCTTCTTGAGCCTCACCTAGAAGAGATGATGAATCATCACTTGTGTTTTTAGAGGGTTCCTGCAGGTGTTCTTTCATTTTTTGATTGGTTTTATCCTCTATCAACTCTTCTTGATTTTTTTGATAGTTACTTTGAGCATGAGATTCATAAGTTGCCTATGATAGGTTCTCAGGGTGCCAATTTCCTTTTAAAATCTGAAATGAATTGAAGCATAAGGGTAGAGACTCTAAATGTGTTATCTCCTCCTTTATTTTAGATTTGATTTCATCCTTAACCAACTTTTCTTGATTTATGTGAGAGTTATCTTGAGCATGGGTTTCCTGAATAGCTGTTAAGAGATCTTCAGGATGCAAATTTCCTTTCAAAATCTGAAAAGAATTAAAGCATAAGGGTAGAGACCCTAAATTTTTTTACTCTTCCTGTATTTCAGATTTTGTGATTTCAAGATGGCTGATTGTTTCTTTAGGGCACTCCTCTCTGTTTTTATTTGCAACTTTCTCATAATGCTATCTTAATAATGAAGCACAAGATGTAGGAAAGTAACTAGTACCTACTTGGAAACCTTCTTTACTCTCTTCTTTGCAGTCTTTCTCATCAAGCATATTTTGTTTGTTGTTCTTGTTTTGTAGTGATTTAGTTTGATTTTCCTGGAAGAAGTATATGTTATTTTGAATAAGCAGCACCAACCTTAACCCTGTACCTTTCCTCTTGCCTGTCAAGTATATGCATCAGTTTTCCAAATGTATCTATCAATATCTCTAGTTTTGCCTCTTTGTTCATACTTGGATCCATCTTTCTTTATCAGAAAGAGGTCACTGCATCTTTTCAACCAGTCTAGAGTTCTCTACCAGTGGAGTCTTTAGCTCTATTGAGGGTTGTGGAGTCGCTAGGTGGAAGATTTTAACTTTTCTATCCACCATCAGCCATGATTGGGATTGCTTAATGCATTCCCAGGGGAATTTATAAGAACTAGTGGAGTAATAGGCCTATTAGAGGCCAGTGGAGTCGCCAGGTGGATATTTTTAGTTGTTTTGAAGATAAGTGTCTATGGTCCACCACAAATACTGACAAAAAGCCAATCTAGAAATGTTTTGGGGTTTTCTGAGTTTCTATATGTATCCCGAAGGTTTGTAAGAGTGTCCTATAGCTGAGTCATCAATTTTCTAGGATGGTGAAATAGCTAGTTTCTACTCTTTAGACAATACTTAAGTTTTCTAAGTTTGAATGGGATTTTGAGAGCTCTTAAGGGATACCTGGGATGTTTTGACTCAAAGTCCCACCGTGATCGCCATTATGTTAGTGTGGCGATTAGGTGGCAGATGAACCACCATATACTATCAGTCAAACTTGAGGGTCTAAAGAGTCTTAAGAAGTTTTCAGGCAATTATATACTCAAAAGGTCCCACCGTGATTTCCATTATGTTAGTGTCCCGTGATTTGGAAGATTGGCTAACCAAATGACAGGGTAACATCAGACCAGTCTTTGGCGTCCTAGGACCTAGCCTTCCTTTACTCAGATAGGGCTCTCTCTATTGTGCGAAGGATGTGAACTTGTTCACTTCGGATGATTGATTTTAGACTAGTTATTTAAGTACAGTTTGTTTGTTTGTTTTGGGTTGGGGTAAGATGATTAAGTAGGATAGGTGGAATGAGATAATATCAAATCAATAGGGCTATGGGGTCAGATGAAATCTAAGGTGTCTAAATGATGAAGCAAAGTATATTGCAGGGCCGATTTAGAAATTTTAATGGATCCTTTAGGTGATGTATGAGGTGAACATTAAGTTTGGTGAAAAGACTAAGAGGTCCTATACATCTATAATTTGAAGCAATAACTCATGAGTTATCACAAACCATTAATCTCTATGAACAATACTCAAACTGATAAACATACAAGATGAAAAATCCAGTGGTACATACAAGCATTAGAACTCCTAACTTTAGAAATCCACCTTCAGCTTTTTGAGAAAACACATAAGATAAAAAAACAATTCAATATATGGAGAGGGAACTCCTAAACAGCATATATCAAACTATAGAGCATATATCAAACTATCGGGAACTATGAAACAAGTTGATGAGCATGGGCAAATGGCACGATCGAAACATGGCCTCTTTGCATTAACCTAATCAATCAGTATTCCATAGGAAAGCTTCACAATAAGTATTTGAAAAACTTTAAATAAGCAGGGCATGCCATGAATCATATTTATAAGCTAACATACTAATCATTCATGAAACAAAGAACAATTTTTAGTGGGCCTAAGGAGCAATCAAGAATTCCTTAAGATGACTAAAAGAAGAAAACATCGAAACTATAGCAAACAGGAGGTTTGAGGTGCTTCCATGAGAATATCTCAACCTATACTTTTCTGATCTACAGCAATCAAGCAGACTGAAAAAAAATGAGGACAAGAAAACACTAACAAGTTAGAAAAACATCACCATTCACCAAGCTATGGAATCCTACAAGCAAGCTTCTCCAACATCAAGACACACAAGTCATTCATTCACTTCATAAAACCAAATATCTTCTCCAAGCTCATAAACCATGTATTGCTCTATAACACATCAAGTCCAAAATTTTTACAATGAATCCTCATGGCTTATATAACAACCAAGGAGGAAGAGAGCTCACTAGAGCATCTAGAAGCCTATTGGCCAAAAACAAATATCCTAACTTGTCCTTGAGGCCTTGCAATGTCCAAGGCACAAAATATCTTCCAAAATATCTTTTCCGGACTAAAATAGAAAAAAAAATGACTTTTAGGCTCTCACATACATGAGGAAACTTTCCTACCACACATTTTCTCAGTTACACACAGGAATGCAGCATATTGTCTCAAAATTTGAAAATTTTCCAGGAACGCAACATCAAGAAAGGTCTTTTTGCAACAGAGTTTGGAGGCCTTACCGATGTTGAAAAAGGCTCCATGATGGCCCGTTGGAAAGATGTGGATGTCTAATTTCCAAATATACTTTTTTTTCCTCAAAATGACCTCTAAAAGTTTCCCAAAAAGTGGAAAAAGGCAAAGATACTAGGAGCGCAACACCTGCTCAAAAAAAAGGGCAGAAAGGTGAAAATTTGGGTGTTTTTTACCCTTTTGGGGGACCAAAACAACTCCAATTGAGCTGAAAATTGGTGAGCCTACTCCTCGCATGATGAGAAATCCAAAAATTTAAGCTTCTCCCTCTGAAAGTGATCTAGGAAAAAGCGCAGCACCTAGGGTGTTGCGTTCCTAGGCTTAAAATTTCACAAAAAAAAAACTTGTTAAATTTTGCTCAAATTTGGTGAGTGGGTCCCTCAAGGGTCCTTAGAGACCTGTAGTGAAGCTTGAGCCAAAATTCCAAGCCTAGCTTGGTCCTTTCCATCATTTGGTGTCGGGCCCTCCCTTTTGGCAGTTTTGAGCTTTTTCCTTGCAAACCGATTTCTCTTTTTTTAGTGCTCAGCCATCTTTCTTTGTAAGCTCGAGTATTTTTTGTCCTTATCCAATTTAGTCTCTAAATGAATATTTACCCTTTCAAGAAATGATTCTTTGTTATTCTCAATTTCCAAGGTAAGGAGCTTGGTGAGAGGAAATTGTTGGGCTTGGGTTGATTCTTCCTCTTTTTGTTTTGCCAAAGCTTTCCGAATACCCATAGTCTTAGGTCTATTTCTGGCTTGCCCTTCTTCCTCCTCATCTTCTTCATAGGTGCCCATGTATTCCTCCAAATGCACTTGTGACCTTTGAGCTTCTTTCTTATATTTTAGCGCCCGTGTTTCATATATGGCTAGCTGGCCACTCATTTTCTTGTTTTGCACCTGTAGGAAATGAATAAAATATTTTGATCTTTCCAGCACAACCTCCAAGTATATAATTTTTGCATTCCGGTCCTGTAGGAGAGAATTAACTATCCTTGTTTCATTTTCCTCATCACTATCTATGTGAATGAGTTCAAATTCCCTCTCGTCCTCATGATTACTTTCTTCTTCTTCCATTTTTTTCTTGCCTTTGTCCTTTATTGGCTTTTTACCTTTGTCCTTCATTTGCTTTTTACCCTTGTCCTTCATTCATTTGGTGATTTTGTCTTTCACTGGTTTTAAGGAGGAGTGCATGGCCCCTTTCCTTTTGGAGGCAGCAAACACATGCCTCCTTCCTCTCTGATAAGTAATGTTGAAAGGTGCCATAAACTTTGTTTGCAAACTTTGATCATTGACAATCTTAGGACTGTCTCCTCCTTGAAAAATGCTCTCTGTGTGTATATCCTCCCTACCTTGCTGCTGCTTGTCCTTTGGATCAACATTTTTAACATATTTCATGCTTTTTTCATTATCAAGACCCTCAACACGTCTATGCTCTATTTCTGCAATATCAGAGGCATTTGTGCTTAGCCTATCTTCACTTTCATGAATATCCTCCTCCTCACCCTTTTCATTACTGTTTGCAGCATTCAATGATAGTGCGAGCAACATGTGATGTTCATATGGCAAAGTGAGACATGATGGAGAACACGAGCATACTACGCGTAGGGGCTATGATGGGCACGGGCAAGCATGACTCGACCTAGGTGTCGACACAAGCTGAACACGTTCATACGATGATATAACATCAATTTGTAGTCGAGTTGTTTATAATAATCTTATTACTTGAGCGAGCCGATAGGTAAATGAGCGTGCAGGGTGACATGGTGGAGTAGTGGGCCAACCCCATGAGTAGTATCGGAGCCCCTCATTCGGGTCCACACCATGTCTATATATACAACAGAGGTGGAGGACATTTTGATAAATCCATCCAAGCATCAACAAGCATCTAAGGCGAGTTGAGTGAGGGAAAATGAACTCATAACGAGCGAGACTAACACTTACAAAGTGCAACATGTGGGTTGTGGACCAAAGCTGCCTTCCAAGGTTGATTCAAGGTTTCTGCATTCAGCGAAGGTCGAATCAGGTTATTGAACTGGACGTGTAGCGGGCATGGCAGAAAACTGTAGCAGATGGGAAGAGTCATGTTTGTGACGTGCAGTGTATAGCGAATGAGTGGAGGTTTTCCGATAGCTGGGTCACATCATGTAGCATACGTAGAGGTGGCAACCTATAGTTGAGTTGGGTCACGACTGACTTGAGGCAGCAAAAGTTTGACAGCCGAAACATTATGTCATTGTGACGAAAGGGTGCAGAAATTATGTGGTAGAGTCCGTTAGACTCGGGTCATGGCCCCCAACTGTCATACATTTGGGTCGAGTCATGTTCTCTTGGGCAGAGTCATGCATGACATAAAATTTTTGAACGGTGCATTCATGCAAGGTCACGACTTGAGCTGTAGTACGTGCAACAACATGATATAGCAAGGCAAGTGTGTGAAAGTTTTTTTGATGTATTATATTATAAGTATGCAGAATTCTACTGCATAACATTTTTATGAAACATTATATCGGGCACTCATATTTCGGGAGTTTCCCCTCCCTTGAATGTATGGGCATTCTTTTTAATTTTATATTGGTGTTTCTGTTTTTTCGTTGTTAAATTTGGTAACCACTGGAAGATAATTAATTAAAGTGTTTGGAGAGGCGTAGTTTACTGATTGAGTATTTGAAAAAATAAAGGTAAGGTAGTGTCACACCTGCTTATAGAGTGGTTGAAAGACTATGACAGGTATAGGGGCATGACAGTTGGTATAAGAGCTTTGATCCCACATCAAATTTAAGGCTTTGATCATTGGAAGGTAAGGGTTGAAATAAGCAGGGACAACAAGCAGTTGCAGGTTGAAGTTGAAGCTTGGATATCTTTGGTGGATTTGAAAAGTTTGATGGGAGAATTTGTAGTGCTAAATTTTAACCTGTTGGTACATGGTCACAACTAGTTCTCAAGCTAGACAAATGGAAAGCGTTGTGGATGAACCTCAAGTGGTTGAGGAGAAAAAATTACTTCCTCAAGAAGTCATCTTGGAGAAGACAGTTGAACATGTGGAGAAAATCGATAAGAGGATTGAAGAAATAGCTATGGATTGTTGAGAATATTTTGAAAAACACTACGACAAGATTATGGTATTGAAAGATGAAAATGAAAAATGGAGGACCAAGTATGCTACTATGATGGTATGCTTTGAGTACATGGAGTGGCAACTTGGTGATGTATTGAAGAAATTGGAAACTATTTATATGTCAAGGAATCGACTTATAGATGAGCTTACTAAGGCTAATGAGAATATCAATGATATGTTGGGTGAAATGGTCATATTGAAAAGGGACATGGGACAAAAAAAATTTGGAGGGACTGTCCATGTGAAAGTTAAGGAACCTAAATCATAATATGGAACAAGGAACTCAAAGGCAATTGGAAACTGCTTATGTGACATGGAACAATACTTGGACCAATTAGCTATTCCTAGTGAAGAAACTAAGGTGAATACTATTGCTCAATTCCTGACAGGGAATACGAAAATTTGGTTGAGAAGAAAACTTGACCATATTGCACATGGTGAAGGGTCTGACATCACGACATGGGAAGAGATGAAGGATTATTTTCAAGGTCACTTTCGTCCACAAGATGAGACATGGGATGCGAGATCTATCATTAAATAGATTAAGCAAACAGGGAGTCTCCAGTAGTATCAAAGTGAGTTTCAAAGCACTATCTTGGAACTACCTAACATGGCAGAGGAAGACAAGGTATTTAACTTTGTTATAGGGTTAAATCAATAGGCACGCGATGAGGTGAGAAGGAAAAAGGTGAAAACCCTCGAAGAGGCTTTTGCTGCAATAGATAGGCTAATTGAGCACTATGATGAGGGGACCGAAAAGAAGAAAAAGAAACCTTTTAGAAACCAAAGGAAGAGTCTTCGAGGAAGGAAACTTCAAAATCGAATACTAAGTCGAATATGAAGAAGCCCTTGAAGTGTTGGATTTGTGCTGAGGACCAGACGGTGAAGAAATGCCCATCTAGACCAAAGTTGGCCCCGACAATACAAGTAGAGAAGAAGAAGGAACCCACAATTGGGACTATGGAGGTTTTGGGAGCTGCAGCATATCTTGAAGTTGTCCCTAGAAATGATCCTAAGAAGAATAAGCTCAAATTTGTGAACATGAATATTGCGAAGGGGAAACTTCTTACTATGGTAGATAGTGGTGCTACACACAACTTCATTAGAGAGGAAAATTCTAGGAAATTTGGATTGAAGTTCAAACTAGTCCAAGCTCAGTTGAAAGTAGTGAATTCACCTCCTGATGATGTAATTGGGGTTTCGAAGAAAACATCGATTGGAATTGGAGATTGGCACAGGAATGTTGATTTCATGGTTGTTAGAATTGATGATTATGAAGTTGTGTTGGGCATGGAATTTTTCAAGAAATTTGAAGTTATGGTGGTACCACATATGAGGAAGTTGTACATTTATGATGGCTAAGATGATCATCCTATTGGCATTCTGACCATAGGAGCATATACGACCAATTGTAAACTGAAATCTATGAGTGTGACAGACATCAAACGAGAGGAAGAACTCCGAGGAAGATTGATTATTGTGGAAGACAAACTTCAGGAGTAGGCACAGATTATTATGACATTGTCCAATAGTCTCTTGGTGATTTCAAGAAGGTTTTAGATAGTGGAAGGTGAAGATGTTGAACCACAAATTCAGGGAGAAAGCTAGGAAGCATACATGTGGAGATTGGAAGAGGAAGATCCAGATAGGTGGATTGAGTTGATAAATGAGGAAGCAAGAGATCCTTCAGCCTCCACTTCTTCCCCCTTTTTCTAGACTAACATGGGGATGAGGCTCATTGCCATATTCTAAGGACAGTGATTTATCTAACCTTATGAGTAGGCCATGGAGTGAGATAGACACTTGATAGTAGGTTGTTTTGATAGTCATGATAATGTAGGGAGCGTATGTTATTGTGGAGGCGATTTTTGGTTGGATTAGCTACCCAACTTGTCACTATCACGAGGGGATCCAGAACATGATTTCTTGCACAATTGTAGACAGGTCAGAGGCATGAAGCAGGTCAAGAGTGATCACATATGGATGCTGATATGATACTTTGAGGATAGCAAAGTTGGTGGCATGAACATGGGTATGTTGGAGTCAACAACACTTTGCGACAAAAGTTACGATGATATTTTGCAATATGGATTGTGATGATAGATCATGTGATGATGGGATGATGTTTCCAAGGACGACAGTGTTTTTAAATTGGTGGAGGATGTAAGGACCATGAGTCATGAGGCGACCACAGAGAGCGGTGGGCGCACTTTAGCGTGACGGACGCCCAACTTTGGTGACGATGCGACGATATGGGTGAGTGTGCGACGAAATGTGCAATGGACGCACTTAGACAAAACACACTCTGGTAGGCAGTATGCGACGATAGTTCAAGAAGCTTGTGACATTCATATGGTGAAGTGCGACATGATGGAAAACACAAGCATACTACATGTAGCGGCTATGACGAGCATGGGTGAACATGACTCAACACGGGCGCCCGTGCGAGCTGAACTCGTTCAAGTGAAGATATAACATTACTTGGTAGCCAAGCGATTTATAGCGGCCGCATTACTTGAGCAAGCCAATGGGTAAATGAGGGTGCAAGCCGACGTGGTGGAGTGATTGGCTGAACCTATGAGCAGCATGGGAGCCCCTCATTTAGGTCCACACAATGTATATATATGAAGGAGGTGGAGGAGCATCAAAAAGCATCTAAGGTGAGTTGAGCGAGGGATAGTGAGCTCATAACGAGTGGGACTGACACTTAGGAAGTGCAGTAGGCGAGTTATGGACCGAAGCTGCCTTCCGAGGCCAAGTTGGGATTTCTGCGTTCAGCGAAAGTCAAATCGGGTTATTGAACTAGACGGGTAGTGGGCGGCGTGGAAAACTGTAGCGGACGGGTGGAGTCGGGTTTGCGATGTGTAGCGTATAGCGAACAGGGGGTGTAAGGCCCCATCTTCATGAAGCACATTCACGGTGATGGGCATGCCAACTGGGTGTTTGGACGATGTTCAAGTGCCATGTGACGTTACGGGTGTATCATCACACTATAACCGCATGAGCGTAGGCATGTGACAATGGAGGAACACGTGCGGTGACCGAGCAATGTAGCGAGGGCATCGTCGCATTATAGTCGACGGGGGTCGTTGGCCAAGCGGCGTTATAGCGAAACGTCGCACCATAACCGCGGGTAGAGACTGACATATTGGGTAGAGGCCAACGTTACACATAGCGAGCGAAAACCAGAACAGAGGACGGGTGGGTTGGCTCGGGTCCGCCGAGTGACCCACATTATTACATGGTCAAGTGTATAAAAGTGATAAGCGATGAGTTGTGAAAACCATCCAATGAACGAAGCAACAAATGCACATAAGACATTCGATCGAAGGGCATTTGACAACTCCACGAGCTTTGCCAACAGCTCGTTGGTAGAAGCTAACACCACGGCGGCGGGCAAGCTGAATGCAAGGAGCGTGCAGAAGTTCAAGGCATCGAGTTGAGTCATGAACGCAGAGCGAGGGCATTGGGTCGAGTCGAGAAGTGTGTGCAGGAAGTGTGTGCAGAATGGTATCGCAGGGCGTCCGCACTACAGGTCAAGTCGAGAAAAACGCAGGGCATTGGGTCTAGCCAGGCTGCATGCGGAACAATACCGTAGGGCATCCGCAATGTAGGTCGAGTCGGGCAGGGCGTGTGGCAGGCTTAACATGAGTTCAGACCTCATTGTGAAGTGACCATTGGTCATAATTAAGTGAAAAAAAGTAAAACATGTGCATATTGGTGGGAAAAATCCAACCGAAGTTGGAGGAGTCAGTTTAGACACTCGGTGAGCTCAGAAAACACGTGAATGTCACAGGCAGCAGCTAACCCAGGGTGACCCAAGTGACCTAGCAGCACGACACTTGGGCAGAATTGTGCAGAAATTCCTGAAGTTGAAATAAATGTTGTAAATGGATGTTTTGGGCTAGTTTGATGATTGGAAAGTGTTGGAACTTGGTTAAGAAGTAAACTAATGTTGCCAAGGAGAAAAAGGGGATTTTTCTGGATTGAACTTTGTATTGTATTTTATAGTTTATGAAACATATTTTCGGGCATACTTATTAACAAGGAGTTTCCCCTCCCTTGTATGTATGGGCGTACATGTGGACATGATGATGATGTTTATGTTTTCCGCATATTGAAATAACATTGTGATTAACTAATTAAGATATTGTTTCTAAAGGCGTAGTCTATTTGTGGAGTACTTCAAAAAAGAAAACAAGGTAGTGACGTACATGCCTATAGCATGGTTGAAATACTTCCAAGGTATAGGGGCATGGCAAGTGGTATCAGAGCTACCATCTGTGGGGATTTTGATCATTGAAGAAGGCAAGAACATAAATACAGGGTTGCAGGTGGTGTTGAAGGCGGATTTATATTATTGGGGTTTCTAACAGAAGCTATTTCAAGGCTACAGTTGGACAGGGTTTGTACATGGTCTTGACTCATTTTCAAGCAAGACAAATGGAAGGTGTTTTGGAAGAACCTCAAATACTTGAGGAATCCCAAGTACTTTCTCAAGATGACTTCTGGGAGAAGACCGTTGAGAACATGGAAAGAGTCAAGAAGATGTTCGTGGACCTTAGAGAATATCATGAAGACCTTCGGGAAAGGAACATGGTATTGAAAGAAGAAGTAGAAAAGTGGAAAGCCGAGCTTGACACGGTGGTAACACGTTTTGTGTACACATAATGGAAACTTGGTGCAACTTTGAAGAAACTTGAAGACAAGGACCAATCAAAGTCTAGTTGTGGATGAGCTTCCCAAAGATCTTACAAAGATCACAGATTTGGAATGTGAAATGGTCTTGTTTAAAAGGGCCATGGGGCAAGGATCATCTATGGGATCTGCCCATATTAAGGTGAAAGAAACAGATTCATATGATGGGACAAGGAATGAAAAAACTCTTGGAAACTTCTTATGGGATATGGAACAATACTTGGACCGGTTATCCATTCCTCATGAGGATGCTAAGGTGAAGATTGGGGCACAATTCCTTAGAGGGGATGCTAAGATGTGGTGGAGAAGGAAACTTGATCAGATGGCACAAGGTGCAGGGTCTAACATCACAACTTGGAAGGAACTAAAAGAGGCTTTGCAGGTTCACTTTAGTCCACAAGATGAAACCTAGGATGCGAGATCTGTCATTGAGTATATTAAGCAGACAGGGAGTCTCAAACAATGTTAAAGTGAAGTTCAAAGTGTTATTCTAGAGCTACCTAACATGATTGAGAGGGACAAGGTATTCAACTTTAATATTGGGTTGAAATCTTGGGCTCGAGATGAGGTGAGAAGGCATTCACCCAAGACATTGGAAGAAGCCTCTGCTATGGTGGATATACTTATTGAACACTATGATGAGGGGACCAAGAAGAAGAAGAAAATTCCTTTTGAGACCGAAGAAGGAAGCTACTAGGTCTAAAAATGCACATGCAAATTCAAGGACAAGGAAGCCCTTGAAGTGTTGGATTTGTGCTGAGGAACATATGGTGAAGAATTGTCCTTCAAGACTGAAGTTGGCCTCAATAATAAAAGCAGAGAAGAAGAAGGAACCCATAGTTGGGATGGTGTAGGTTCTGAGTGCTGTAGCAGCTTATGAAGCTATCCCAAGAAGGGACCCTAAAAGGAACAACCTTGAGTTTGTGAACATGAAGATTGCAAAGGGCACACTTGTTACCATGGTGGATAGTGGTGCTACCCACAACTTCATTGGAGAGGATAATGCTAGGAATGTTGGATTGAGGTTCAAACCAATCCAAGCTCAGTTGAAAGAAATGAATTCACCTCTAGATTATGTAATTAGAATTGCAGAAAAGACACCAATTGAAATAGGGAGTTGGCATGGGGATGTTGACTTCATGATTGTGAATATTGATGATTATGAGGTTGTGTTAGGAATGGAATTCTTCAAAGAATTCAAAGTTATGGTGGTTCCTCACATGAGGAAGTTGTATATTTATGATGGAAGAGATGACCATCTTATTGTTATCCCAACCATAGGAGGAGATGCAACCCATTGTAAACTGACAGCTAGGAGTGTGGAAGACACAAAACGACATGATGAACTCCAAGGAAGATTGGTCATCACAAAAGACAAACTTCGGGGGCAAGGACAGGTGATCATGGCATTGTATAACAGTCTCTTGGATGTGACAAGAAGACTTGAGGCAATAGAAGCAAAGGAAGATGCTAGGCCATGGATTTATGGAGAAGATCGAGAAGCATCATGATGAAGTTAGAAGTGGAAGACCCAGATAGATGGCTGGAGTTAATGCATGAGGAAGAGGGAAGTCCTTCGACCTCCACTTCCCCCTCCTTCTAGACTATTCATGGGGGATGAGGCTCATTGTCATCTACTTAGGACAATGAAGACCTCTAAATTTATGAGCATGTTATAGAGAGAGATGGGCACTTGACAGTAGGATGTTTTGGCAGTCATGATGATGAAGGAGCATATATTCTTGTGGAGGATATATTCGGTTGGATTAGCTATACAACTTGTCACCATCACAAGGGGTACCAACACATGATTTCTTGAAGAATTAAAGGCATGACTAAGGCATGTAGCAGATCAAGGGCATTCACATCTGAATGATATTCATATGTTTATAGCAGAGTTGGAGAGATGAACACATTTGGAGATGTTGGAGTCATCAACACTTTGTGACGATATTGTGCACATGGATGCGACAATAGATCGTGCAACGACATTTTGCGACAAAATTTGCGACGATATTTTGCACATGGAGTTGCAAGGATGGGATGATGTTTTTGAGGGACAACAATGCTTTGAAGTGGTGGAGGATGTAAGGCCCCAACGTCATGAGGCACATTCATGGTGACAGGTGCGCCTACCAGGAATTTGGATGATGTTCGAGCTCCATCCAACGTTACAGGCGTATCATCGCACCATAACTGCATGAGCGTGGGCATGTGACAATGGAGGAACAGGGGTGGTGACCAACCAATGTATCGAGGGCATCATTGCATTATAGCTAGTGGGGGTCGTTGGTCGAGCGACATTATAGCGAAAAATCGCATCATAACCATGGGTAGAGGCCGATGTATTGGGTGGAGGCCGACGTTACACATAGTGGGCGAACAACCAAACGGAGGACGGGTGGGTCAGAACAGGTACGCCGAGTGACCCACGTCGTTACACAAGTAAGTGTATAAAAGAGATGATCGATGAGAGCTGTGAAAACCATCCAACGAACCAAGCAATGAATGCACATAAGACATTCGAGAGAAGGGCATTAGAAAACAACAAGAACTTTTCCAACAGCTCGTTGTTGGAAGCCAACACCATGGCAACGGGCAGGCTGAACGCAATGAGCGTGCAGAAGTTCAAGGTGTCAGGTTGAGTCATGAACACAGAGTGAGGGTGTCGAGTCGAGTCGGGTAGTGTGTGCAGGAAGTGCGTGCAGAATAGTACCGCAAAGCATCCACACCGCAGGTAAAGTCAGGCAAAGTGCAGAGCATCAGGTCAAGTCGGGTGGCACGTGCAGGAGTACGTGCGAAATAGTACTACAAGGCGTCTGCAGTGTCAGTCGAGTCAGGCAGGGCATGCGGCAGGCTGAACATGAGTTCAGACCTCATTCTAAAGTGACCATTGATCGGAATTAAGTGCAGAAGGTGCATATTGGTCAGCCAAAGCCAACCAAAGTGCGAGGAGTTAGTTTGGACACTCGATGAGCTCAGAAAGCACATGAATGTCATGGGCAACAACTGACCCGGGGTGACCCAAGTGACCCAGCAACACGATACTTGGGCAGAATTGTGCAGAAATTCTTGAAGCTGAAATCAATGTTGTAAATGGACGTTTTGGGCTAGTTTGATGATTGACAAGTGTTGGAACTTGGTCAAGAGGTAAACTAACCTTGCCAAGGAGAAAAAGGGGATTTTGTTGGATTGGACTTTGTATTGTATTTTATACTTTATGAAACATATTATCGGGCAGACTTATTAATAGGGATTTGCCCCTCCCTTGCATGTATGGGCGTACATGATGATGATGTTTACGTTTTTCACATATTGAAAGAACATTGTGCTTAAATAATTAAGATGGTGTTGCTAGAGGCATAGTCTACTTCTGGAGTACTTGAAAACAGAAAAACAAGGTAGTGTCGCACCCGTCTATAGCGTGGTTGAAGGACTACCAAGGTATAGGGGCGTGAGAGGGGGAGTCGAGTTTCCAACAGCATTGGGTCACAACGCATAGCAGGGGCAGACATGCGGACCTACGGTTGAGTCAGATCACGACTGACCTATGGCAGCAACATTTGGACGGCTGAAACATTACGACATTGCGATGGAAGGGTGCGACAATTTTGCAATAGAGTCGGGTAGACTCGTGTCACGACCCCGAACTATGTGAAAGTTGTTTTGATGTATTGTATTAGAAGTATGTGGAATTTTATTGCACGACATTTTTATGAAACATAATATCGGGCACTCATATTTCGGGAGTTACCCCTCTCTTGAATGTATGGGCATTCTTGTGGATTTGATATTGTTGTTTATGTTATTCTGCTGCTAAATTTGATAACACTGGAAGATAATTAATTAAAGTGTTTGGAGAGGTGTAGTCTACTTACCAAGTATTCAAAAAAAGAACGGTAAGGTAGTTCCGCACCTACTTATAGAGTGGTTGAAATACTACCACAAGTATAGGGGCATGACAGAGGAGGTGAGGGGAGCAGAGAGAAGGAATGAGGGAGGGAGATAGTGATAGAGTTGGAGGGTAGAGAGAGATGGGGGGAGAGACTCGGGGAGGTTGGAAAGAAAAGGAGAGAGAAAAAGGAAGAGAGAAAGGAGTTCAGAGAGAGAAGGAGACAGGGAGGGAGAGAGTAAAGTAGAAGGGAAGTGTGAGAGACAAGGAGAAGTGGATCCAACCTAAATATCGTATGTTTGTATATAAAAAATAGCCTAGATCTATCTTAACCCCAGATTTATCAAGCATCAAGAGGAATCAAATATCTTTTCACTTTAAAAAAGATTTACATTTCAAGTGTAAATGCTTAATAAATCTAAAATTAAGATAAATCTAGATTGATATATTTCATTAAATAAAATATATATATTTAGTAATATACTGAAAAAAATTAAATCATTTACTGTAAAATAAAAATTATTATCCATTCAATTACCTCAAAAAAAATATGTATACCCTGAATTTAAATCAAACTATTCTCATCAATAATAACCCCTCTTCCTCATCATTGTCTGAAACTCATTTGTATCTCATCTTTCAAAACCAATAGCATGACCACGATTCTTTTCACTGATGTTATGATCCAAACGAACGTCACATTCAATGCAGCGATCTTTCTGCATGTATTTTATTAATTATGAACATCCACACTCTCTATTTCTTCTGGTAATTTTTTAAGAAAAAAACGCATAAGCTCACTCAAACGTTACTTAACATCTCTAAACATCAGTAAACCTTACCAACTATTGTCTGTAAAACGAACCGTCTTTCTAAAACTTGCCAAAGCCTTCATCGGACAGTTGGGTTATGAAAAATACACAATCCTTTATTCTTACACTCTCAAAACGTTTGCGCGCTTACAAAGAAAATTTCTATTTAACATCAAAGTAGGAATCTGGATAATCTACTGTCGAATTTTGAAATACTTCTAAAATCTACCATCCCAAAAGAGGAAGCCTTCGAAGTGATAACATTGGAAGCCTTAATGATGTTCTAGTGAGGTGAGAGGATTGCAGACCCGATAAGGAAAGACGGTGACAGGATTGCAATAACTTCGTTGAACCATCACATTTATATAACCTTAGTAAGTTTCATTAGTTCGCTTAACCCTATGTCCACATTGACTTAATTGTAGGAGTTAAAATACTCTCAATAACATTAAGTTGTCAATTACCAGTGTAGATTTATCAAACGGGGACAAGGATCAAAGAAAGGTTTTCCCCTAAGGAAATTTGTAATTTTTTTTTTTTTTAAATGATAAGTAAAATGAAATAATTATAATTATGATAAATTTTTATTTTATTTTTAATTTTTATGTAAAATATTTAGATAATATGATATACTATGTCATTACAATATTTCTTTTATGTTGGGTTAGGGAGTGTTTCTCTACCCAAAAATGTAATAAAATTAAATTAAAAAATATGTATTTATAAAATATTTTTTATTGTGAATAAGAGATTGTTTTTGGGCATGTTTTATTAATGAGCCATGGTATTTGTCCATGGTACTGTAACAAAGCCGATTTACAAGTTAATAATATCTATGATAAAGTGGGGTGAATATCTATGGTTAAAAATCTTGTTATATTGCAAGTGTTAAAGTCTTATGTGCTTATTACTGAAATTTAAATATGGTTATAAATTATTATTTTAATTCATATGGTAAAATGGATCTTAATTTATAACTACTATTTATATCTATATAGCTACTATTTATGTCTATTTATTTTGATGTGATAGATGATTTAGATATATCTCAAAATTAAGTATCATGAGTGCTAAGTTGACTATTCAAATATCATGAGAAATTAGTTAGTTACGACTACCTCTCATGGAAATGGTCATAGATGAATGACTTAATTAACGCAGTCTCATACTTAAAATACAAAGAGTAAAGAGAGCTCTACTTGAATGGTTCATGAGGCACAATACTTGCTAAGGTTTTGCAAATAGGGTAGCAAGCTAAGTGAACTTGATTGTGGGGAAAACTCTACAGTTACGTGTGCTTGATGTTGAAAATGCAGCAAGATGATGGAGCTTAGTGAAATGAAGTCGCCTTCACTAAGTGGGCCCGCAGGCAAATTCTGGCGCAAAATCTATTTTTAGACTATGTCTATTTTTAGACATATGGAGCATGGTCCGGGGATTGCAGTATGTTATTCTTAGAGTATTGGTCATGTTGGTAAAAATAGATAGATGGGACCCTATTTTTTGGACCTATAGGTCGAAGTCTATTTTTAGACTGCCTCTCCTTAAAATAGGGAAGTCAAATATTATTTACCCTTAATAATATTTGGACTATAAACTCTGGCCATTTCTCGGAAAGCATCTCTACCAGCCTTGGAAGTGGCTCATATGGACACGTAGGAATCACATGATTCCAAGTGGTTTGATGGGTCCAACATGCATGTGGTTGACTTCGCTAGGACTTCGCAAGGGTTTGGTGGAGCTGTGTTTGGTTTAACTTAGTTGAACTAGCTGAGATTAGTTTAACTAGCTAATCAACTAGTAATGAGTGGAGTGAATTAAATAATATTTAATTCATTAATTAGTAACTCATTATTCAACTCAAGAACACATCAGTTCACTACAGTGCATGGACAGTTCAGTGGAGACCAGTGAAAGAGGTAGATGAAAGGGTGGAGTTAGATATCGGTGGCGACATCAGTTGTGCATGAGATTTGCACCACACTTGGAGGAATTGCCCATGATGATTGCGTTGTCAAGCCAAGGAGATTCGAACCTTGGATCTCTATATAGACAGGCCTGGATTGCACAATAGAGGCAAGGCAATTGGCGGTGAGTTTTGAACCAGTAACCTGTTCAAAACTGAGCTAGATTGTGGGTAACTTCATGAGAAAGTACTGAGTACTTGTGAGGAGTATTGTACCGAGTTTGTTACTTGATTTCTCCATTATAATATACACAATAGCTGCGGGGTTTTCAGCTATAAGCTTTCCCCATACATACTGTGTTAATGTGTATGATGATTTGATGTGTTATCGCTTGATTTATTTTCCGCATGTGTGATGATTTGAGTGGAAGAGATTATGTGTTGCATATAAATTCGAATTGTATGTGATCAGGATAGTCTCGGTGGATAATTGATCATTATTCAGCAAATTTCTACATGGTATCGAAGCTATTGAAGCAGAGATTGATCATCACAGTGATTACAAACTTATTTCGGTAGACAGAGTCTGCATGCGGGCCAGGTAGCCTCCAGATTCATCTTTCTTCGGAAAGTGAAAGGTCTGGTAAACACCCCTTGCAGTCAATCTCTGTGCTAGAAATAATTTGTTCTCATGATCTAGAGCGGCTGAGCTTTGAAGTGGAATTCGAAATTTTGCAGCAGTTTTGTTTTCTTGGTGCCGGTGTTGAAAATGTCTTTCAACGGTTTGCGACTCGAATATGCTCTTGAAGGCAGTTCGAATTATGTTGCATGGAAGGATCACATGGAGGCAGTATTAGAAGATAATGGTCTTAAGGAGTTCGTGGATACGGATGTCCAAAAGCCCACTGATCCTGCTGAAGTCGAAGTATGGCAAAAGAAGATGGCGAAATGTCGAAGGATCCTGTTGGAGGGCGTCAAGGATCATATTGTATCCAACCTGCATGGAAAGGCTACTCCATATTTAATGTGGAAAGCTTTGACGGATCTATTCCAGAGTAAGAGTGACCAAAGGAAGATGGCACTCAAAGATAAGCTCAGGAACATCAAGATGGAGAAGGGCGACAGTATCGCCAAATACCTCACGAAGTTCACTCAATGCAGAGATGAACTGGGAAGTGTGGGGGTTACTGTCGAAGACGAGGACATGGTCGACCTGGCTCTCCTTGGTCTTCCAAAGGCTTGGCACTCATATCAAGATAGTGTCAATGGTCGGGAGAAGCTGCCAGGATGGGAGCGCCTTTGGGCGGATCTCATGTAGGAGGAGATAAGGAGGACTACTCGAGATGGCTCTTCATCAAAGGGAGCTAATGAAGAAAATTGCGCTTTGGTTGCCAAAGCAAAGAAGGGGAAGGGTAAGAAACCTTCTCATTCCGGTGCAAAGGGCAAGAAGCGGGATATGGCGAAACTGAAGTGTTTTCACTGCCATGATCTTGGACGTTATGCTACCAATTGTCCGAAGAAGAAGAAAAACAAGCAAGCGGGAAGATCTGCAGATGGAGAAGCTTTGGCTTCACAGTTCGAGCTTGACTTTTCACTGATCGCATGCTTGGTTTCAAGTGTGTTGGGATCGGTGTGGTTCTTGGACAGCAGTGTGTCATTTCATATGACGGGAGATTGGGAGTTGTTCTCAGATCTGGAGGACAAAGATTTGGGTGTGCACATCGAGATGGGCGATGATGGTAGATACAGTGCGACTGGTATCGGTACCATATCCTTTCAGAGGGAGTCTGGTAAACCCTTCGTGTTGAAGGATTTCATGCATGTACCTGGATTGAAGAAGAACTTGATCTCTGTGGCGATGTTGGAAGATAAGGGGTATGATTTGGTCTTCAGCGAAGGAAAAGCCTTCCTGCGCAGTAAGACTACTGGAGAGACCCGGAAGATAGGGGTTCGAACCAAGAACCTTTATCAGTTGCAGGTAGATGGCTGCGCAGCTATGGCATGCAAGGCGGGAGAAGTGGTGAGTCGGGATGATGAGGGCGAACTGTGGCACAGGAGATTGGGCCACCTTCACCATGGAGCTTTGAAGATTCTGCAGCAGATTTCTACTGGGCTTCCTAAGGGCACTCTTGCGCAGTCAGATCAGTGCAAGGGGTGTACTTTAGGGAAGTATGTGAAAGCCACTTTTCACGAGAAGGATAGTCGCGCCACGACGATCCTTGAGAGAGTTCACACAGACGTGTGTGGTCCTTTCTCAGTTGCTTCGACAGCAAAGCACAAGTATTATGTGATCTTTGTTGATGATTTCTCTCGAAAGTGCTGGATCTTCTTCATGCAGAAGAAGAGCGATACATTCGCGAAGTTCTGTGAGTTTAAAGCACTAGTCGAGAAGGAGCCAGGGAAGAAGGTGATTGCTCTAAGGAGTGATAATGGTGGTGAATTCATCTCGGCTGAATTCAAGGAGTTCTGCAGCGCAGAAGGGATTCGGAGAGAGCTCATCGCACCCCATAACCCACCGCAGAACGGGGTGGCTGAGCGGAAGAACAGAACGATCGTGGGTGCTGCACGGGCGATGTTGCATGATCAGGGCCTACCCCTTCACTTGTGGGCCGAGGCATGAAATACAGCAGTGTATGTGCAGAACCGTTGTCCTCACAAGGTTCTTGGCATGAGTACACCGGAGGAGGCTTATTCTGGCAAGAGGCCTGATATTTCCCATTTGCGGATTTTTGGTTCTCCTGTCTACATGTATGTGACGAAGGATGCGAGAAGGAAGCTGGATCCAACTGCTGAAGTTGGAATATTTGTGGGGTACACTGATACACCTCATAACTATCGAGTGTATGTGCCAGACAGTCGCAAGACTGTTGTGCGACGGGATATAAAATTCCAGGAGGAGAAAGCCATGCAGTGTTCGCTTGAGAGGGAGCTACACTTTCATGCAGATGAGGAGCTGTTAGTTCCTAAGGAGGAGCTTCCGGATGTGGATCAGCCACAAGAGGAGGTTCAGGAGGTGGAAGAAACCACCTAGGCAGCGCCAACCATCAGAGGGCGCATGCGCACTACAGAAGCTGAGCGACTGGCTCGAGATGCAGAGAAGGTTGTAGGACCACCTACAGCACAGCGCAGACAGAGGCAGTCACCGGATCGGTACACTGGATACATGGCTCTCGTGAGTCAATGTGTTGTGACGGAGCCATCCTCTTTTGAGGAAGCTGTGGAGGAACCCGCATGGGTTGACGCCATGATCGAAGAATATGATTCGATCGTCAGGAACAGTGCATGGGAGATTGTCCCAAGACCGGTGGGGAAATCAGTGGTGGGTTCGCGATGGATCTACAAAGTGAAGCAGGCGGCTGACGGGAGTGTGGAGAAGTACAAGGCGAGATTTGTCGCTCGTGGCTTTTCACAGATCGAGGGGATCGATTATGAGGAGACTTTTGCACCTATCGCAAGGTACTCTTCCATACGGATGATCCTTGCTCTCTCAGCGCAGATGGGGTGGCACATTCATCAGATGGATGTGAAGACTGCGTTCCTCAATGGAGTTATTGAGGAGGAGGTGTACATAGAGCAGCCTGAAGGTTTCGAGATCTTCAGAAGTGAGTCGCATGTGTGCCGACTCAAGAGAGCATTGTACGGGCTAAAGCAAGCACCTCGTGCTTGATACACTCGGATAGACAACTACTTCACCGGGCTTGGATTCTCCAAGAGTGAGGCGGATCCTAACCTGTACCAGATTGTGGTGGAGGGGAAGCTGTTGATCATCGTACTGTATGTAGATGATCTGATTTTGACTGGCGATGAGCAGTTGATACTTTCATGCAAGGAGGATCTTGCATGAGAGTTTGAGATGAAGGACTTGGGCATTCTTCATTATTTCCTGAGATTGGAGATTTGGCAGCGCAGCGGAGGACTATTTGTTTCTCAGGGCAAGTATGCCCGGGAGATTCTGGAGAGGTTCAACATGCAAGGCTACAAGCCTGTTGACACTCCTCTTCCTGGTGGTTGGAGGAAGGAGGATGCTACTTCAGCGGAGGTAGTGGATGCCACTGTCTATCGACAGTTGGTGGGGTCGCTTATGTATCCGGTCAATACACGACCCGATATATGCTATGCAGTTAACCAGCTTTCGCAAGCTATGGTTAAGCCTACCAAGCTCTTTTGGAAGGCAGGCAAGCATGTATTGCGCTATATTAGAGGCACATCAGGATATGGTCTATGGTACAGACAGGAGGATGGGGCGAAGCTTTCTGGCTTCACTGATGCAGATTGGGCAGGGAGTCCAACGGACCGGAAGAGCACATCTGGAGGAGTTTTCAGCATTGGGTCGACAGCAGTTTCCTGGTACAGCAGGAAGCAGAGATCCGTGGCACTCAGTTCAGCAGAGGCCGAGTACACGACAGCTAGCTTAGCTGCATGCGAGGCTATTTGGATGAGGAAGATCCTCGTTGGATTGTTCGGGTTGCATTTGGAGCCTATAGTGATTTACTGTGATAACCAGAGTTGCATTAAACTCTCGGCTAATCCAGTATTTCATGATAGATCCAAACACATCGACATCAGGTACCATCATATCAGAGATTGTGTTCAGCGGAGAATCATGATGCTTTCATATGTTCCCACGGAGGATCAGGATGCCGACATCCTGACGAAGGCGCTCACCAAGAGCAAGTTCAAATTCCACAGAGGCAGGATAGGGGTTGCAGATAATCCATATCTTGCTGAGAGGGAGTGTTGAAAATGCAGCAAGATGATGGAGCTTAGTGAAATGAAGTCACCTTCACTAAGTGGGCCCGCAGGCAAATTCTAGCGCAAAGTCTATTTTTAGACTATGTCTATTTTTAGACATATGGAGCATGGTACGGGGATTGCAGTATGTTATTCTTGGAGTATTGATCATGTTGGTAAAAAATATATGGGACTCTATTTTTTGGACCTATAGGTCGAAGTCTATTTTTAGACTGCCTCTCCTTAAAATAGGGAAGTCAAATATTATTTACCCTTAATAATATTTGGACTATAAACTTCAGTTTACTCTCTTGGAGCACTTCAGTTCGAGCCTTGGAAGTGGCTCATGCATCTGACAGAGGAATCATGTGATTCCCAAGGGTTTGATGGCACATGCATGGTTGACTTCAGTTAGGACTTCAGTGGCAGAATTTTGGTGGAGTTAATGAGACAGCTAGTGGAGTTGTGTTCGGTTTAATTTAGTTGAACTGGTTGAGATTAGTTTAACTAGCTAATCAACTAGTTATGAGTGGAGTGAATTAAATATTATTTAATTCATTAATTATTAACTCATTATTCAACTCAAGAACACATCAGTTCACTACAGTGCATGATCAGTTCAGTGGAGACCAGTGAAAGAGGTAGATGAAAGGGTGGAGTTAGCTATCAATGGCGACATCAGTTGTGCATGAGATTTGCACCACACTTGGAGGAATTTCCCATGATTATTGCACAGTCAAGCCAAGAATATTCGAACCTTGGATCTCTATATAGACAGGCCATGATTGCGCAATAGAGGCAAGGAAATTAGTGGTGAGTTTTGAACCAGTAACCTGTTCAAAACTAAGCTAGTTTGTGGGTAACTTTATGAGAAAGTACTGAGTACTTGTGAGGAGTATTGTACTGATTTTGTTACTTGATTTCTCCATTATAATATACACAATAGTTGCGGGGTTTTCAGCTATAAGCTTTCCCCATACATACTGTGTTAATGTGTATGATGATTTGATGTGTTATCGCTTGATTTATTTTTCACATGTGTGATGATCTGAGTGGAAGAGATTATGTGTTGCATATAAATTCAAATTGTATGTGATCAGGATAGTCTCAGTGGATAATTGATCATTATTCAGAAAATTTCTACACTTGAGCCAAAGGATTTATGGGATGGGTGACCTCTCGGGAAGTCCTAGTTGTCGAGTGCAAGCCTCAGAAGTGATGATTGATGCTATGTGATTCATTTCACTAGTTTCAATCTCACTTCATCAACCCTGTGTGATTCATTTCACTAGTTTCAATCCCACTTCTTCACCCATGTGTGAGCATCACCTGATGCAATGAGTGCTAAGTGGACTATTCAAATATCATGAGCTCACTTGATGCAATGAGTTATGACTACCTCTCATGGAAATATTCATAGATGCTTACCGCAGTTGAATCCCAAAAATGATATCTAATCTTGTTTTTTTATTATTTGATTAAAAAATATTAAAAAAATAAATTCAAATAAATATTTTGATTTTGAAATGAGAGATGGTTTTTGGGTATGTGGTATTAATAAACCATGGTATTGGCACACGGTATTGTAACAAATCCTGTTTACATGTTAATAATATCTAAAGGGGACGTGAACGTGCTTGGTTAAAAATATTGTTTATTGTAAGTGCTAAAGTTTTTTATTTTCCTATTAATTAAATTTATATATGGTTATAGAATCATTATTTTAATTTATAAATTAAATCTAAAAGTTAAAATGGATCTCAACTTATACTTATTAACAATATATAATATATTTTAACATGATAAATATATTCAAAAATTTCTAGTAATTTTATTAATAAAAATAAAATTACCATATAACAAATTGAATTTTATTATTTTTATTATTCTCCCACCCATACTACAACTTGAGTGAGCCTAATGGTTAAGAGCATGTGTTTCCTGGTAAGAGGTCACAGGTTCAAAACTACAGGAGGTTAGAGTATGTATACCTTCGTAGACTTTAACAGTCAAATCCTTGCATGGAGGTGGGTCCCTTATCCCACAAACAAGGGGGTCTCATACACCAATTTGGTGTCTGGTTTGGATGTGACCTTAAAATTGAATATAGATATATTTATATATATATATATATATATATATATATATATATATATATATAGTTTGTAAGCCTTTCCTTCCATTACACCTACACATCTCCCCTATATTAGCCTTTAAGCTTATTTTTCTCCTTAGAGTATAGTCTTATTAGGTTCATTTTTAAAGAAAAATTATTTAATGGTATCTAAAATATTGTTGGGGTTAAAGACTCTATGCAATCTAGGGTATACTCTATAATTAGAGGTTTTATTCATGGCATTTGACGCTTAGAAGGTTCTTTGTCCTATATATTGTTCTTCTTATCATTTAAAACCATGTTTTGGGCCCTTAGACCCATCACCAATGCCCAAAAATGATTAATGGAAATCATATCCCATATCCCACTTGGACGAATCATGTGTTAGTATGACTCATTCAAAGCTCTTGAGCTTAAGAATTTTTAGAAATATGAAAAAGCCTAATTTTTCCTTCCTCAACCGTTTTCAAGGCCCTGTGACATACCCTTGGTCAGAAAAAGTTCCTAATGGCATCTAGATCTAACCTTGAAGTGAAACAACCCCGAGACAAGTTTTTATGTTGTCGTTGTAGGTTGCTCATGGTAGTTGAGAACTAGAAGTGATATATATAGAGCATAATTCCTAAGTATTTTCCTCTTCTAACCATAGCACTAGAGTTATAGAATAATTTGGTCAAGTATACCACATTTAGGTGATTTCATTCAAATCTTATAAAGAGAAATAATTTAAACTCACTGGTAATGTAATTTCAAGGTCACGTTAGGTGGAAGGTCAACTAGCAAGATAATCTCCAAATCAAAGTTTTAAATATTTTGTAATTTGTAGTTGACATAAATTTAATTGGAATTCTTATTTGGGTTCATTTAAAAAGTGTGGTGAAGTTAAAATATATAATAATTGTAGATAAATGTTATTGGTAGCTCCTATAAAAAAGGTGGCGCAAAATATTGTACACCAATTAATCCTCCAAAGGGTTTAATACACACTCATGAAAAATTTTAAGAGATATATAGGTGGTTCTCTAATTTGAAGAATCAATTTAAGGAATTGAGTGATAAGTAAATAAAAATTATTGGTTTGGTAAACTCAAAATGTAAAATATAAACTAGTAATATGTATCAAAATATGGAATAAATGGAAGAAAATTTGGTGGCCATGCTCATATATACCCTAGATGAAAGGCTCCCTAAAAATGATAGTGTGACCAAAGGAACTCATGAAAATAAAAGTAGTATTCGTGATGAAAAAACTTCCATTAATAAGTATATGCGATGAAGATTTAACTATAATAATGGAGTTGATTATGAATTTATTCCTAAGGATATCCACTTTCCCAAGGTTGAATTAAGGAAATTTGATGCAATAAATGTCATTACATCGGTGAAACAAACAAATCAATACTTTGAATTTCATAATGTTATGTATGATAAGCAAAGAATTTCCTCAGAAACTTTGTAATTTTAAACAACAAATTATCAGTGGTATCAACAAGTGGTTAAAATAGAACCTTATTTTTATCGTTATACTTGGGTTTTATTTACAGGAGAGTTGAAATCACAATATGGATAATTTTGAGAACAAGACTACTTTAGTAACTTGACAAGAAAAACGCACTTAAATGACATTGAAGATGCCACAGAAATTAGAAGGTTGGAAATTTTGGATGAATATGACTTTCAAATCAAGAACATAAAATGTAAGGAAAATAAGGTGGTTGGTGCACTCAATAAGGTGCATATAATGCATGTTGTAACCATAAATGTATTCAAATATAATTTTTAAAATGGAATTTTAGAGGTTGAAATTTCATATCATAAATACATGAAAATAAAATAAGAGCTACAATGAGGTAATTTAAAACCAAATTATAGGGATTATCAATTGAAAGAGGATAGAATCCTCTTGTATAAAGGTGGGATTTATGTGCCAAAATCTAAAGGGCTAAAAAATATAGTGTTGAGTAAGATGCATAATGTACCTTATGCTAGACACTCAAGGTACTAAAAAAACACTTTTAGTTGTAAAAAATATTTTTGGTGACATATGAAAAGAGAAGTGGTTGACTACATAGCCAAGTGTTTAGAATGCCAAAATGTGTAAGTTGAGCATATGCATCCAACTAGATTGTCACAACCAATAGCTATTCCAATGCGGAAGTGATATAGGTGGATATTTATGGCCACCACCTATTCCACTTGGACCCCCAACGCTGCTTCATTTCAGTTTCATTAATTATAGCATGCATTTCTATTTTTGGTGTTTATTCAGGTCCTAAACTTCCAGAGCCATTTTGAGGCCCTAAATGACATTTTTTTGGAAAAGCCACCAAGCTCGTAGTTGGCATTAGGGGCTTACTGGGAAAATTTGTTTTCCTCAAATAAAACTTTCTAAAGTGGTATTGTGTGCACCAGAAAGGCGATTACATGCCCAAATTACGACACTGGGAAGTTGGTGTCCTAGCTAATATCAACGAGGCCCATAAACATTTGGCGCTTCATCTCCTGGGGTTAGGTTTTTGGATGTTTATGGTTTTCCATTGTTTCTCAATAATAAAAAGGCATTTCAGCCTCATTGTAACATAGTTAAGAAGGCATGTAGTAGTCACATATCTTCTCAGATACAAGCTAAAATCACTTAAGCTAGTTTGTTTCCATGCTACATGTAAAAAAAAATTAGTACTTATTATTTAAATTGAAGTTTATATTTCATTATAGATTTGTGTTTATATTTAAATTTGTATTTCATTTCATTCCTACATAAATTTGGATCAGTGGTATCCAAGTGATTTGCTCTTTCTTTCTTTTTATATGCATGTCCCCAAAGAGGTTGAAGTATAAGGAGTTGGGACTTGAACTGGTTGAGCCCTTGCAAGACCGACCTCGCTAACCATGATAGCCTCCTATGGAAGAAGAAAAGAAAGACAATGGAGTCGGATATCCTTTCAAATTTCTTCTCAAATAATCCTTTTATTGACAAAGGAATGAGATGATGGATCATTTTTCTCATATCCTTCGGTGGTAACCAGTGGACGAAGCATATTCATATAACAACCACTTCAGAGAACCCTCCCCCTTTAAAGTACAATTTAACTTTGGCATATCTATATTTGAAGGCTAGATAGACACAAATTCCATATATATATGGTTAAATCTACTGGAAGGATATTTTTCAGACCATAATTTTTCCAATAGGGATAATATTAATTTTTCACTCCTCAAACCTGCCCCCCACATCAAGGATTTGTGTGAAACCTACTCTAAGCAAAAGGATGAGAAGGAAACCTCACTATTTTTAGCCACACCCACTTGGAATTCTTTTCGAGACATTTTCAAGGAACAATATTACCCTGTCAGGGGCTACAAATATAAGTACATAAAATGAAACACACTACGGTGGAAAAGGGGACAATTCATGACAAAGTTCACAAATATTTTTCATATCGTATGCATGAAGCTGGGTATCAAGAAGTCTGAGTGACATCTAGTACTCAAATACCATGGTCGTTTACACAGATCCATTAAGGTATAAATTGAGTTGTTGGACATATCCTCACTTAGTAGAACATATCGATATATTGTCAATACCAAGAAGAAATTTAAGTAAAAGAAGTGGGACTTTGGATATCCAAATCCAAAGTAGGGAAATAACACCTCCAAGCTACAGAAAAAAAAAAGTATCAAGCCAAGAATGAATGACCAAAGACGGCCCATCGAAGCCATGATCAAAGAAAAACAACCTGAAGATGAAGAAATACATAGGAAAGTGGTGTGAGTTCCATAAGAGCGCAACTCACAACAAAAATGAGTGTCCCGTGAAGCAGTCACTAGTGGTTGAGTTAAAAGCTTCTGAATCATATGCATGTTCCAAATCAAATTTAGAACCTGACAAGGGGAAAAAAATCATTGATTCAGACACTAGCGCCACCATTTCCACCATCAAGGTCAAGAAAATTGAGCTCGAAGATCCATAGGAGGGTAAATGTCTCTTTCACCCAAAGATGTGGGTAAAGGATTCGCCCCTACAGTTCATTGTCGATAGTGGAAGTAAAAATAACCTCATCTCAATTGAGGTCATGAAGTGGTCAGACCTACCAAAAATACCACACCTACAGTTGTACACCATCAAATGGATCCACCAAGGGTGAGATCTTTGTGTTAGCCAATAGTGTCGCCTACCCTAAAACATCAAGCCCTTTGTGAATAAATTATTGTGTGATGTCTCTCCCCTTGAAGTTTGTGATGTATTATTAGGCCAAACATAGTTGCAGAAGTTTCATGTGGTGTATGAGTACAAGACTCACACTATTATTATAACTTTGGACAGTAAGCTATACACAATACTAGAGGTAGCCCTGCCTATCACAATTTTATTAATCTCTTCTAATAAATGCATTAAGATCATCTCCCATACTAGGAAATTTTTTTTCTTTCTGATTTGCTTGCAAAGTAAGGGGAAGATCACCACCACATCCATGACCCCCAATAAGGGTTTCTCCATGTAGCAAAAGAAGGTGGATAAGGTCACGGAATATAACAAGGACATCTTTTCTTTTCCTGCAGGGGCACCTTTGCATTGTTAAGTCAAGCATTCGATCGATCTGACTACCAAGGAACCTCTACCCAATAAGCCAATATACCATCGATCTCTTATGGAAAATGAAGAAATCAAGTAGTAGATCTAGGAGATGCTACAAAAATTTCACATTCGACCAAGTTCCACATATTATGGGATCCTAATTGAATCCATACAGAAGAAGGATGGGATCTAGAGAGTCTACATTGATTATCATGCATTAAATAAAATCATTTTCAGAAACATGTATCCAATCCCACATATTGACTACATTCTTGAACAACTCAAGGGTGCCAAGTACTTTATAAAAAATGATTTGAATTCTAGCTATCACTAGGTTCCAATAGAACCCATAGATGTATGGAAGACCACCTTTAAATCCAAGGAGGGCCTTTTTGAGTGGTTTTTCATGCCCTTCAGGTTGACAAATTCCAATGAATCTTTTATGGGGCTGATGGATGACATCATTCGACCCTTCAAAAACTCATTCATGGTTGTATATCTAGATGACATCATCATCTTTAGTAATAGTTGGGAAGAGCACTTACAACATATTCGGCAAGTGTGTCAAACCCTACAATAGCACAAACTATGTGCCAACTTGGATAAATGCACCTTTGGCATGAACCACATCAAATATATGTAGCAATTTACTAGGTAAGTTCCTTAGATCAAACACCAAAGGTTATTGCTCACAAACAGATCACAGATCAGTACACCGGTATTTGACGTGGTTAAAACCCTAAAAGAGGGAAACAATCCACATCCTGAGCCAATGCGGCCACTTCAGGAAATTTATTAATATAAAGAAAGAAAATTTACATAAGCTTCTCTCATAAACGGTTACCGAAAAAATGACCCTCCATGCTCTTTAAATAGAGATCATGGACCAATCGAGTGTTAAGCCACGAATCAAGTGTCAGTAATACCGAGGAGAGAATGAACTTTCGGATCACTACATATCGTGACCATGGGATTATAAGTTACAAATTTATATAGTACAAAAACGCACTTTACCTAAATCTACGCTAGACCAATTTATACTTAACTATTTCCTATGTTTTAGAATATCCTAACATCCACCCGTAAGAACAACTTGGGATAGGATTGAAGGATTTACAAAGGTGACACAATAGGATACTATTTCCTATGTGTTGGAATATCCTAACATCCCCCCTTTAAGAACATCTTGGGATAGGATTAAAGGATTTACAAAGGTGACACAATAGGACAAGGAAGGAGGGATTAAAGCCTACCCCCCCTTAATGATAACTTTCATGAACTCCAATCATAGATCGAAGTTTCGTAAAATTTGCTTCTGTGAGAGCCTTTGTAATGATATCAACAACTTGATCATTGGTTGAACAATAGTGCACTTCAAGAACATGATTATGAATGAGATTTATGATGAACTGTATGTGCACCTCAATTTGTTTCATGCGCTAATGTTGAACTAGATCTTTGCATATTTGAATGGCACTTTGATTATCACACCAAAGTGTAGTTGGATGTTGTTGAAGAAGACCAAATTCGGACAAGATCCGACGAAGCCACAAGGCTTCCTTACTGGTTTCAACTACACCACGACACTCTGCTTCTACCGAATAAATAGAGATGGCACTTTTTTTCTTACAATACCATGTAATAGGTCCTGAACCAACAATGAATACATAACCTGCAGTGGACTTTCAATCATCAGGGTCACTAGCCCAATCAGAATCACTGAAACCAATCAACGATGGAGATGCTCCTGCACTGTAATGAATCCTAAACTGAATTGTACCTCGAATATATCGAAGTATGAATCAATATTTTGAATTGCATAATGTTATGGATGATAAGTAAAGAATTTCCTCAGAAACTTTGTACTTTTAAACAAAAAATTATCAATGGTATCAACAGGTGGTTAAAAGAGAACCTCATTTTTATCCTTATACTTGGGTTTTATTTACAAGAGACTTGCAATCAAAATATGGAAAAGTTTGAGAATGAGACTACTTTGGTCATCATTACCACCACATTATTTCATTTTTTCCTCACTTTTTCCTTTCTTGATTTAACCTTAATGCATTAAAACTAATCACTTACCTTGTCATCCCTGTGAGCTTATTTTTCCACCATTTCCTTTTTTTTTCGATCTAGCTGTTGTCATAGGTGATTTTCCAATTCTATCCATAAGCAGCTTGTTGTCAAAGGTCATCTTTTATAGGTGTCAAAATTCAAACAAGGTAGCATTATCTTCGAGGAGATGGCCATACATAAGAAGACAAAAAAGGGACGCTCAATGGTCAGGTATGAGCCTATGGACCTCAAATTGGTCATGGAAGACCCCAATTTTGCAAAGGCTTTTACCAATGCCAGTTGCATGAGATTCTATCAAAAGCTGCAGGGGTACCAAGCTCAAGTATCCAAAGACTTTGGCATAATTTTGTTGGCACTGCTTCAAAAGTAGGCATATTAAGTTTTATATTTTCCCCTAAAACTATTGCTCAAGCAACAGAGATTCCTAGGTCAGGGGAAGAATGGTTCGAGGATACCAAATTTAAACTGCAAAATTGTGATGAGTTCTTGAAGCAAGAGAAGGTAGGGGTGGACATGACATCAGGTATACCTAGGAGTTGTCTTAAGGAGAATTATCCAAAGCTATTGTTGGTAATTCAAAAGTATTTTACATGTGAGGGAAGATTCCACATGATATACGAGTACCAGTTCATAATTTTCCTCCACTTTACAGGTAAACATCTCTTAGATCTTCCATTCTTCCTTTTCAGAATTTTAGGTAAGATGTCTGATAAATTTCAAGCAAGACCTGAGAGTAGTGAGACATTTGTATTCCATCATGGCTTAATTCATTTGTTGGTTATGGAGGAATTGAAAAATTTGAACAAAGACTGGGCTACATTTTTGTTTCTAAGTGGTTATGATTTGGATGGTATTACTCCAAAGAAAAAACCCAAGCCTAAGACAAATACTCCCAAAAAGGATAAAGGGCCCATATTTGAAGCTGAAGTGGAACCTGAAGAAGACATGCAGCTTGTAGCAAAACCCATGGAGATGGAATTTGAACATTTGTAGGAAACAACAGTAGCACCTCAGCTAACATCCACAAGCAACAAGTAAAAATATGACACAAGGACTTCTATGATAATTACCAGGAGTTAGATAGATATAAAGGGTAAACTTGAAGACATTTTGCAGGCTATTAACATTGCAAAGACCCTTTTGATTGAACCTATGAAGAAGAAAGGCCTTACTACAAAAAATCTCAATTTCTCCAATGAAGACTCTAGTTATGTCTTCAAGCCTAGAAAGCCTTTTACTAGGTCACAAATCTCCAAAGTGGATAAATCTAATAAGAATCAGAATGAAGCAGAAAATAACAAGCAGCCCGTGGTGGAAGATATCATTGAATTATCCCCCACATAAGGAGAAATCACTAAGGCACAAAAAGGTAAACAGAAAATGATAGAGAAATTTGAAGTGGACATTCTTAAGGAGAAACTTAAAGAGGCAAGAAATGAGGTCTTAGAGACCAATATAGAGCTGGAATATTTCAAGAAAGAAAGAAAAGAACTGCCAGATTTTAAAAAAGAGGTCAGCAAGAAAATCATTATTTATGATGAGGTGGCTGAAAGGTCCAACAAAATTCTGAAAATAACATTACCTTTGCATAAAATGATGAAACAAGCCATGAGGAGGAATATATGGCTGCAAGTAGAGAGGAGAAAGATTCTAAATCACGTTAAAGTGCTAGAAATTCAAATGGTAATGGTACAGACTGAGCTAAAGAAGAAAGGTTTGAAAATAATATTGGTAGATGATCTTGCTGAAGGTGAAGATGTTGCTTCTTGAGGAGGGTAAGATGTATTTTGAACCATTTTTTCCTTATCATGCTTCATATCACCATCTCACACAACCATGGATATTTTTTGGGAGGTTTGAAGTGAAATTTTTGAAATCTACAATTTATCAGGCACGTTCGTAGCATACTCCAGGCTTAAAGTCAAGTTTTCGCTACAAACTCGCTGAAGATTACTTTTTACAATAAATTCCAAATATTTTCATAAAGGTAGTAAGTAAAAGAATTTATCTAAATGTTTTGACTTAGTGGACACCCTCAAATGAGTAGATAAGTCAAACAATTTGCATAAAAGTTCAAATGAAGAGTGTTATAGACTTTTCGCTACGGACTTCCCTAAAATCTTATGTTTTTGCAGCGAGGGAGAATTTCAAAGTTTTTCAAGCATTAAATGCATTTTTGAAATACATTAATCATTTGGATTGGTTAGAGAGTATCAGTGGAGATTTTGGTTAGTGAAAACACTCATCATGGAAGGTGATTGGGCTGCCAGCTCATCAATTTTCGACACATTATCAACTATAAAAACACATCCCCAAAATCCGAGGAGCAGACCCTAGATGTCAGTATGGTTGTTTTATTGTTTAGTTATGGGAATTTCCACCTCAGACAAAGTGATTTTGCTCAATAAGTCTCATCATGTATGGATAATTAAAAGGTTGTTAGTAAAATAAATAGTGTTAGATTACTATTAGGTTTTCAACTCTCATAAACATAAATATCACTAGATTTCCTCCTTGTAATATGTTTCCTATTTGGATAAGGTGTCTTTGGGAGTATTCGAAGGTCTATCCAGCTAGCATACTACATGTAAAGATATCTAATTTTATAAAAGGAAAATGAGAGGATTAGAGAGGGTTGATTGATGTCATGCTACAAGCTACTTTTGTAATATTTTTCAGTCAGTAATATACAATTGTAGAGAGCTTCTCTCAAACTTAAGATTCATCCTGTTCTCTCATATATGTTTGTCTTATCTATATATTTGATGTTTATTCAGTTTTCTTTATGTGTAATCACTTGGAATTCATGGTAAAACATGATCCAATTTCCTGTATGCATATGGTTTATTGTTCAAGTTATGTTTTTATGAGAGTGCACACATGCCTCAGCTTCCATGTTAGATTTTTTTCATGTAATTGAGCTCCCTCTGACTCCATTCCCGATGGTAACTATTAATTCACATCCTTCACTTGCATAAAAAAACATTCAAAACACGCTCAAGAGTTAGCCATATTTTTTCCAAGCATTGTCTATTGAATATCATACATTTCATTGAGAGAGCCCTCTTAGGTTGGAAAGGCTAAGTTCCAACCAAAAGTGGTTTGAAACAGTTACTTTAAATTGACTATTGAAGCAACCCATCAACCTCAATTTAGTGATAACAGGTGTGATGAGTGAATATCTATGCATGGGGTGGAGTGATGGTCAGGAATGGTAGGTATAGGTAGAAAAATTATTTTTCATGTCTTCTGAGGGTTAGGTTACCTTGGGTGAGATTATTCATCCCCGAGTGACTTTCCTATAGCATCACAGGGTTTCTTGTAGTAGCCTAGGACATCATGTAGCACTGCGGAGAGTAAGGGAAAAATGGAATTTTTGCTCATCTGGTGGGAGAAATTGATGAATGAATCCATGTTGGGGTTGGACATGGAGTGGATAGATAGAGGAGAGAGAGATATATAGAAGGGATGTTGATCCTCTTGTCCAAATTTTCCCTGATCAGCAACCTGTAAAATAAAAAGCAGGTTAGTGCATAGGTGTTGCGTCATTATTTTTGTAATATTCCAAATTTTCCATCAGCCAATTGGAAAATTAGAGTTCTTACTTTTCTTATTTAGTTAAGTAAATAAAAGGGTGGAGGGACCATAAACCTAGTAGATCAATAAAATCCAATTATATAGTGTGAATGTGGGTGAATTGAGTAGTGGAGTAGCATTATGGAGTAGTGGAGCAACATAATAATAAAGAAAGAGTGGAGGCCATAGAGCATTAATGAGGAATATGATGGAGATAATGAAGGAATAAATGCAATATGATGGATATAGTGGACAATAAATTGTAAATATGATGGAGGAAGTGGTGCATTAAATGCACACATGATGGAGGATGTAGAGAGTAATTGCAGCAGTGATGGAGATCGTGGAGGACAACACAGTATTTATGGAGGCTAGTGGCCACATGTGTAGGAAATTTATGAGGTGAGCCAAGGCTAGGGAAGGCTCACAACCATAAAAGGAAGATGAGGACAGCAAAGGAAGGAGTCTGGATTTTTATTGTTGAGTGCTGTAAGACATTTCTTTACACGCTTCAGCTATTTAGCTAAGTCTATTGTGTTGTTTAGCACTAGGTGTTCCCAAGCGGGAATCCCACCCTTACCCACGGGGGACTTCGAATGCCTACTCTGGGAAGATTTTCTTGGGAAACATTTAACATCCAAAAATCAATACCACTTTTAGCCACTCTCATATGTACTTCGAGCTACAGGAATTATGCATTCCTGAACTAGAGTTTCAGAGTAGAAAGGTTTTTCTCAGTACTTAACCTGAGAAACCTATGAAGGGATCAACCTTCACACTATGGATCCATTGCAGTCTTTTGGGAGTTTCATTTTCATATCCGGCATCAGGTCATCAATCTAACTCTCCTATGCAACAACATTTCCTACAGGAATTGTGTAATTCTGCAGTGAGGGTTTGAGGAGAAGAGGAAGTTCCAAGCAACTCAGCTTGAAATCCTATGAGGAATTAATCCTTCACTATGGGGATCACTTCAGAAGCTTGGGATTAGCATTTTATTATCTATCAGAAAGCTACATCATCAGCCCTCCTAGAAAGCACTGTATTACCCAGTAGTTGTGCATGCAGCAACTACATATTTAGTGGAGGAGCTAGATCTTAAGTTTCTCAACTTAGGATTGGGAGAAGGGACCAGCCCTTCAGTTAGTGAGATAATTGGGTGCTATTGCAGCTGATAGATCATTATTTCATCTCCATATCAGCAGTTTTCTCCAGGGAGTGCATAACTCAGCCAGTAGGGGTGCAGTGTCCAACCCAAAAAAGGCCGAAATTCCAAACTCAAAATCTCATCAAACCATTTATGGGTTTTTCTGGGTTTTTCGAGTAGAGCCCATGGTTAAAATCATGGATCTTTTTTAGCACTCCAACATCATCTCGCACATATATCTTCTTCTAAGCAGCAGTACTTTCCAGTAGCAGCAGTTTATACTTTCTAGTGCTAAGTTTCATTAGTGTATTTCAGCCATCTTGTGGCTTGAATGCATTCCTTTTGGAGCACTCTGTACTTACATTGATGTTTATACATAATGATATGGCTCAGTTGTTTCTGCTCATATGTATGATGTTCTGATGTATTCCAGCATTTTTCCAGTGTTTTATGTTTTATTCTTATTTGGAATTATGCATATGTCCTATATTCTCATCTTTCCAATTTTGGGACATTACACTTTTGATTCTTTTTCTTTTCCTTTTTTTCCCTTTTGTTTTTGTTTTTTCTTAAGACAAGTGGGCTACCTTAGCAGAGGTTTTCAACCCACAAGTCTTCTTTGGGCACCTCAAAGATGTCTTCACCCAAGGATCTTTTATTTCTCTGTTTTTTATTTTTCTCTTTTTTTTTGCTCCAGGATTGCCTCAAGGAGGTTTTCAACCCTAGAGTTGGTCTTGGATGGATCAGAGAGGTTTTCACCCATGCCTCTTTATTTTTTCTTTTCTTTTTCTAGGAAGGTGAGGGGCTGGAAACTATGGAGATTCCAATGGCATTCACCTCCATGTTTATTGTATTGATAAATTTAGCCTTAGACAGGGGTTTCTTGTACATCTTCATTATGTAACCATTGACAAGAAGAGGGATCCCCTCCTCATCTATGGTTATGATTTGAACAACCCCATTGTCATGGAATTTCTCCACTTGATAAGGTCCTAGCCATATTTGTAGGAATTTACAGGGTAAGTTCTATAGATCAAGAACCAAAGGTCACCGCTCACAAACAGGTCACAAATCAGTACACCAGTATAATCACGTGGTTAAAAACCTCAAAGAGGGAAATAGTCCACGGCCTGAGCCAACGCGGCCACTTTAGGAAATTTATTAATATAAAAGAAAAGTTACATATGTTTCTCTCATAAATGGTTACCGAACAAATGACCCTCCATCCTCTTTAAATAGAGATCATGGACCAATCAAGTGTTAAGCTACAGATCAAATGTCTTTAATACTGAGGTGAGAGATAACCATCGGATAATAAGTTACAAATGTACATGGTAAAGAAACACACTTTACGTAACTCTACACTAGACTAAGCTATTCTTAACTATTTCCTATGTGTCAAAATATCCTAACATCCCCCCTTAAGAATAACTTGGGATAGGATTGAAGGATTTACAAAGGTGACACAAAAGGAGCCTATTTTCTATGTGTCAAAATATACTAACATCCCCCCTTAAGAACAAATTGGGATAGCATTGAAGGATTTACAAAAGTGACACAATAGGAGAAGGAAGGAGGCATTAGAGCCTATCCCCCCTTAATGAAAACTTTCCTGAACTCGAAGCATGGATTGAAGTTTGGTAAACTTCGCTTTTGTGAGAGCCTTTGTAAAGATATCGTCTACTTGATCATTGGTTGGACAGTACTGCACTTCAAGAACACGATCATGAATGAGATTTCTGATGAAGTGTATGCGGAGTTCAATGTGTTTCATACGTTGATGCTGAACTGGATCTTTACATAGCTAAATGGCACTCTGATTATCACACCAAAGTGTAGTTGGATTTTGTTGATGAAGACCAAATTCAAACAGGATCTGACGAAGCCACATGGTTTCCTTGTTGGCTTCAACTACACCACGATACTCCGCTTCTATTGAAGAAAGAGAGATGGCACTTTTTTTCTTACAAGACCAAGTAATAGGTCCTGAACCAAGAGTGAATACATAGCCAACAGTAGACTTTCAATCATCAGGGTCACCAGCCCAATCAGAAACAGTGAAACCAATCAACAATGGAGATCCTCCTACACTATAATGAATACCAAAATGAATTATACCTCGAATATATCAAACTATTATTTTAGCTGTTTTCCAGTGGATTTCATGAGGTTGGTGCATAAACCGAGCGACAATACCAATGGAAAAGGAAAGGCCAGGATGGGTATGGGTTAGATACAGAATTTTACCAACAAGTTGATGATATAAGGTAGCATCAATTTCAGGGGTAGTACAAGTGACTGAAAGCTTGACTCCAGATTGAAAGGGAGAAGGGGCTGGCTTACAGTCTTCCATGTGAAAGTGGTGTAGAAGATCACAGGCATACTTGGACTAAGAGAGGGTAAAGCCTTCCTTGGATTGCAAGACTTCAAGACCAAGGAAATAATGAAAATGTCCTAAGTCTGTCATTTCAAACTTCTTTTTAAGGCTAGACTTCACATGGTTTATATGGTCTGGATCACTACTAGTAAGGATAAGGTCATCAACATAAAGAACAAGGATGGTGAAGGACTTACCCACTTTCTTAGTGTAGACAGTGTTGTCAGAATAACACCTAGAAAATACATTATCTAATAGAAATCTATCCATTTTGGCATACCAAGCTCGAGGAGATTGTTTGAGACCATAGAGAGACTTCCTAAGGTGACAAACAAGGCTGGAGTCTTTTTGGATAAAGCCAGGGGGTTGTTTCATGTAGATTTCTTCATGCAAATCTCCATGTAAGAAGGCGGATTTAACATCCATATGATGTACTTCCCATTTAAAGGAGGTAGCAAGGGAAAGAACAAGGTGAATAGAATTCATTTTGGCAACAGGGGAGAAGGTTTTAGTATATTCAATGCCTTCAACTTGTGAAAATCCTTTAGTGACAAGACGAGCTTTTATGTCTATCCACTTTTCCATCTGGTCTGAACTATTTTTTGTAAACCCATCTACATATGATAAGTTTTCTTCCTTTTGGAAGAGGAACAAGATCCCAAGTATCATTTGCCAATAAGGAACGATACTCTTCATTCATAACTTCATCCCAAGTTGGATGACCGGAGACTTCTTCAAAGGTTTTTGGATCAGAATTTTCTGGAACTTGAGCCAATAAGGAAGAATCTCTTTCGAAATGAGAACGTGTACGTCGTCGATCGGCAGGGTCACCTGCAAGAGAACCTACTACATCCCGAGTAGAGCGGACCCATCTTGGAAGCGGTGGAGTATAAGGAGAAATTTCAAGAGGTGGAGGAGGATTTTCATCCTCGATGTCATCATCTGAACTAGAAGGAATGCTATTAAAAATAGAAGAGAGAGAGAGAGAGGTGGCACATATGTCGAATCAGGCTCACAGGCCAAAGGTGGCACACCCGTCGAACTAGGCTCGTAGGCCGATATATTTTCATCAAATTTTACATCTCTTCTAATGATCATATTTTTGGATTTTGGTTGAAGAAGTATATATCCTTTGAAATCTTCAAAATATCCAACAAAAATGCATTTTTCACTCTTAGGTTCTGTTTGGTCAATTTAGTGTGTCCTAAATTGCTGCATTTAATTGTCAATCCGGGAATCGTAAGCTGATGAAGTGCGGCGCACTATATGTGCAAGATAACCTCTTTCTTATCTTTTTGTCGTTTTATGGTCTTTCTAAGGTGAAATGGAAATTCTAAAGTAAGAAACAAGCTTGGTTATAATTGTTCAAGGAAATGATATTCCCCTATAATGATTTTCCAATCTCGAAACTTCAAAAGCAAATTGGAATTACAATGACAAAAGAAAGTAAACTGCTGAAATGGAAAGTGTTGTTAATCTAATGAATCAAAACAAGAAACTAGTGAATATGAAAACTAAACTACTCTTGCTGCCAACTGAACACAAAAGAAACTACGCTTATGGAAATTCAAAGTTGCAATGAAAGAAATCTAAACCAGATTACATCAATTCATTTTCTGACCCTTCATCATTAGACTAGCTATGACTTGTGGAAGTAATCATAAACAACTTGTGTAACTGACATTTAATTTGCAGAAAGTAAACTAATACTAAACCATACACACATGATTCAATCCCTCACCATCAGTCCAGCTGTGGCTTTCGGAGGCAATTGAAGATGTCATACATGATTCAATATATTTAAGTTTGCGGAAAAGAAACTAATACTAAACTACACACTTCATCATGCAGCCCCTCACCATCAGTCCAGCTGTGGCTTTCGGAGGAAACTGAAGACGCTATGAGCGGCTTAATATATCTAATTTTGCAGAAAGGAAACTAATACTAAACTACACATCTCATCATGCAGCCCCTCACCATCAGTCCAGCTGTGGCTTTCGGAGGTAGCTGAAGACACTATGAGTAGCTTAATATGTCTAATTTTAACTATTGAATCAGATAAACAAAACTGAAGTGCACAAGACAAAACTGAAGTTAAACAAAGACTGTGAAAGAAAACTAGCAGCAGAATAATATCAGTTTCATATCATTAGCAAAATACTATGAAAATGCCCCGGGCTGTCTACCTAAAACCTACACAAGAAAACTGATCAGTGATTTAACAATCATAAAAACATAAAAGACAGGAATGCAATGGAAATTACAGAAATGTATGAACAGAAATAAAACAACTATGAAATATGAACATGTAATGAGTTATGATACAAGGACTGCTTAAAGAAATGAAATGAAAAATATATACATTAATACACAGAACCTCGGCTGAGCAGGGGCCCTCTACGCAGCTCTGGTATGATCTTCAAACACGAATTAAGTTATGAAACAGAGTTTTTCACATTAAAAAGAAAGTCATTACAGGCTGGTGGTATTACGGCTCAAGGCGGCGTAATCACCACATAACAGAGTACGCACATCAACTTAACAACTAACAACTATCAACTCACATTCACTAACTCTACGTGCGTATGCAAACGCTCTTTATAAAGCAATAAAATGTAACTGTTTCCTGAAGTTTATGATAGCAGCCAACACGTAGACCACGAAGGCCACGGATTTAGGAGTATGGCCATGTTTGGGAGACGGATCTATGGAAGGTGGGCGCTTAAATTCAACTCCAGAACTTTGCACAGATGTCAATTAACTTCCACAAGCTTGGGAAACGGCCGTATGGATGTTTCTATGCCACGAAACAGAGTCCAGCCGACATAGAACTCCACAGATGACTTCCACGTGGATGGCTTTGACCGCGGCTTTCCTTGACGAATTTCATTGAACCAATAGGACACGAACCATGTCCTTGTCATTCCTAGCCTGCCCATGTAGCTCGTTTCCTTCGTTGACACCTGTAACATTGATTTCCACAAAATAGCTGCGGAAAGTTGCAGCGGCTGCGGAAAGTGACAAGTTTCCGCAGCTGTATGAACAAAATCTAAATCAAATAGAAAACACACAAACATAATTAAAAACCATGCTAGATACCCTTTTGCACATGATATTGACAATTTTGGAGGTTTAGGTGAGTGAAAGAGATATGGAAAAGTGTATGGAAAAGAGACAAATTCGGGACTCAACATACCCCCCCTGTGAAGGTGTTGCATGTCCTCATGCAACCAAAATTTTGACACTCTCTGTTCAATTCATGTGCCTTGATACTTCAGCCAACACATCTAACCCCCTTCTCTTCTTCTTTGGTACTGCCATCATTCTGGGTTTCTTCATGAGGCACCTGAATTTGATATTCACAAGTTCTTTGCTCATTTTTTGGCATTTCCTTTTTAGCTTCTTATTTTTCTTTTGCCAAATACCCAAATGTAACATAGTATTGTCATGGATAATCTTGTCCAGTTTGCCTTGCTCTTTGAGTGTTTCATTTTCATTTTTGATATGCCGATTCAAAAGCTCAAGCTCAAAAATCTCTTGTTTTAATGACTGAACCAAGTCATCCTGCAATGTATGAGGCTGAGTAGAAGAGGTGCTTGGACCTGTGGCTGCCTTCTCCAAGAATTCTATATAATCATAGACCTCCTGCTGTTTGGGGTCTACTTCCGGTGTCTTCTTCATTGGACTGTCCTCAAAATGCTGCAAGGGAGAATTATGTTCAAAATTTGGCTGAGGAGAACTTTCATCAATATTTTGCTGAGAATAAGATGGAGTACACTCATTTTCTGATTGGGAGTGAAAGGAGTCAGGTTCACTAACTGACTGAAATGGACTATGGTCGGTTGGAGACTGTTCAGATGTCTCTTCACCCAAATCAATGAAATGAGGACCTTTAATTTGTGTTTTTCTCAGTTTTCCCTTAAGCCTGCTACTTCTCCTCACATGCTGTGGTACACTACCCTTTTGTTCTTGTTTTCCTGTTTTTTCCTTCTTAGATAGAGATGACTGTTTTTGAAGAAAAGTTAATCTCTCAGACAGAATTTGGTGATCTTCTTTTTCAGAAGAAGAGGTTTTATGGACAGCCTCAACAATTTCTTTCCCTTTTGATGTTTTTGGCTTCTTAATTTTGATTTCCTTCTTCTTCCTTTTTATCAATCTCTCTTCCTTATCATTTTTCTTCATAGTAATAGTAGAAGTATCTTGGATTTCATCTATTGTTCTTTTCCTTCTACTTCTTTTTGCTGTGCTAGCTGCGGGAACTTCCTGTGTAGGAGCAACTTGGGTTTCAACATCCATTTTATTTCTTCTACTCCTTCTAATTGATTTTCCTTCAGGAATTTCCTGAGGTTCTTCAAAGAAGTTTCTAACTAAGAATTGTTCCCAAGTATCTTCTCTTTCTTTCAGTTCCTTTTCAATCAAAATTTTTATAAGCCCATGATGATATAAATGAGGCTCTACATCTCCTAGGTGTTTTTGCACAGTCACAGCCATTTTCTTCAAGCTATTGAATAGGAAATAGGGAAGATTGAGAGTTTGGTTTTCAAGGAAATTCATCAATATCCTAGTATGATACATGTACATAGAGCCAAAGCGGCCTTCACATGTGATAAATTTCTGAACAATGAGTAATAAAGTGGCCCATTCATCTTTTATTGCATGCACTGAAATTCCTCTTTTGAAAACAGTGATATCCATACCTTGATTTCGGAGGATTGTTCTCCATGCCTCATCACTGATACTTTTGTTTTTGAACCACCGTTCTCCTTCCTGAAGAAGCTCTGTTGCTGCTGCTATTGATGCTTCATTAACCAAAAAATTGAGGTCTCCCACTTCTGCTTCAGAGCCATCAAATGATCTTGCAAACGCTTTGGTAATTTCTCTGTGGTAACCCCGGAATTTCTGAATAAAACGTAGCCATTTAGCTTTTCTCAACATCTCTTTTGCTTGTGGAAATCCCTCTATGAACTTCGGTCCTTCTGGCTCTGCCCTTAATAATTTTCCCATTTTACTTCTCTGTGCTTCACAACTTGCCTCTGTGAGGGTTTTAAGCGGAAGTGGAACGATGGAATACACGGAGTCGAGCACAATGCTGTGGGGATGTTATCAAAAAACGGAAATGAGCACCATACACAAAATGGAATAAGACTGTGGGTGAATATACGGGAATGAGAGTGAGTAAAAGGAACGGAATGGAGTGAAACAGGGAATGAGAATGAGTAGAGTGAGGTTTTGTAACACGGCAGAGAAACGACAAAGAAGTTAACAAAGTGTAATGCATTCGGCCGCATTTTGAATTTTTGGTGGCTGTGTCATAAATATGAACACGTTTCAATCAATGATTATGGAGTTATGCGGCTTGTAAGAGTCCTTTGTCAACTCAAATACGTATCATTATCTTCGGTGGGCTATTTGAACATGGGTAAGAGTCGGAATTTCAATAATGAAGCCGTTTGTGAATAAATGCAAGAGGATAACATAGAGATCGTGGAGGGTTACGGACTGTCAATATAATCATTGTGCGTTATGGGTAGAGCTCATAGTTTAAAATTACATAAAAAAAATGTGTCTTTTATACTATTTGAAATAAACTTTATTCATACCTTTGGAATCATTGCTCTTGCCCTTGGTCTTCAACTGATTGATCTTCATTAGTGTCTTGAATGTCCCATTGATCCTCTCCTGCATTTTATTTCATGATTTTATGAAAACAACAACTAAGTGTACATTCTTTTTGAAAACAGAGTAGTAGCAGCTGCGGAATCTGCTTCTGGCTGCGGAAACTGGAGTCAGCTGCGGAAACAGCTGTCAGCTGCGGAAACTGACACAGCTATTACTTGGCTGAAATAGAAATGAACAAATGACAAATGACCAGATGGAAATGGTCATAAAAATATTTTTATTGATGGAATGGATGAGATGAAGTGGAATGAAGTGAGATGAAATGAAATGAAATGAAGTGAAGTGAAGTGAAATGGAGTGGGTGGTGAGATAAAATAAAAGACAGAATTTTTTTTGGAAAATATAGAGTGTCAGGTGTCCCTGATTTTCACCCCATATTTTCTGTATAAGACTGCCAATCAATGATTGGTTTTCAGGCTTATACCATTTTTTTTCTTCTCTTTTTTTTTATTTTTTTATTTTTATTTTTTTTTATTTTTATTTTTTTAACTTGAAAAACAAAAACTAGCTTGGTAGAGAAGAAGGATTCTTCTGTACCAGCCTGATTGCAGAACTTTCTTGAAACAACTTGACAAAATCCTCTTTAGAGAGTGGCTTATGATAAACTTTCAATCTATGGCCATTCACTAGAAGAGGAGTTTGAAACTCATCAATGGTCTTGATTCTTACAGCTCCATTGTTAAAGACCTTGTCAATCTCATATGGCCCAAGCCAATGAGTCTGAAATTCCCCTTGAAAGTCTTTAAACTTGGAGTCAAACAACAATGCCCAATCTCCTTCTTGAAACTTCTTCTCTTTGATATATTTGTCATGCCACTTAGTTCTTTCATATTGAACTAGATCAGTTTTTAGAATTGCTTCTTGTCTGATCTCATCTAGCTCATTCAATTGCTCCATTCTATGCTTTTGGGCTTCTGATAAGTCCATTCCCAACTGAATTGCTATCTTGAAGGTCTTGACTTGGAACTCAATGGGGAACAAGACTTCTTTCCCATAAACAAGTTCATAGGGAGAATGTCCTGTTGTATTCCTCCATGTAGTTCTGTAGGCCCACAAGGCTTCTGGAAGCCTTTCTGCCCAATCTCTTCTATGTAGATGAACAATTTTGGTGATGATACTTTCAAGAACTTTGTTTGTGGACTCCACTTGACCATTTTATTGTGGATGGTAAGGAGTAGATCTTCTGTGCTTGATTTTGTATTCTTCCATCAACTTCCCCACCAAATTTGATGTGAATTGGCTCCCCTGATCTGTCACAATTTCTCTTGGAACACCAAAGCGAGTAAAAATATCCTCATAAAGAAAATGAACAACTGAATTTTCAGTAGCAGATACTAATGCTTTAGCTTCTACCCATTTAGTAACATAATCGGTGCAAACCAATATATACTTCTTTTGCTTCGATGGTGGATTAATCGGTCCAATGAAATCTAAAGCCCATTTTTCAAAGGGTTCAATGAGTACCTGTGCTTGCAATGGCATTTCATTTGAGAGGGTAGGTTTCCCTACTCTTTGGCAACTATCACACCTTTTGACATATTGTTTTGCATCTTTGAAGAGAGAAGGCCAATAATATCCCAAGGAAAGGATTTTATAGGCCGTCCTTTTGTCCGCAAAGTGTCCGCCGCATGGTTCATCATGACATGCCTTAAGAATATCGGGCATTTCATCTTCCCTGACACATCTTCTGATCACAAGATCTGGCCCTATTTTAAACAATTCGTTAGAAATCCATGAATATTTTGAACTCTCCTGAATAATCTTTCGTTTTTCTCTTGGAAATAAATGTGAAGGTAGTTTCCCTGTAACCAAATAGTTAGCAATATCTGCATACCAAGGGGTCTTAATAATTACTGCAAACAAATATTCATCAGGAAACTTATCTTCTACAGGAGAATCTTCTTTAGTATTCTGAATCCTAGACAAGAAATCAGCTACTGTATTCTGTTTTCCTGGTCTATCCAACACGGTAATATTGAATTCTTGCAAAAGTAAAAGCCATCTTGTCACTCTGCCATTAGTAACAGGTTTGTTCATTAAATATCTAATTGCAGAATGGTCAGTATGAATAAAAGTTTCATAGCCTGTTATGTAATGTCTAAACTTATTAATTGCATGAACAACGGCTAAGAATTCTTTTTCAGTCACAGTATAATTCAACTCTGTGGGAGTCAAATTTTTACTGGTGTAATAAATGGCATAAGGAATTAAATCTTTTTGACCCAACACAGCTCCAAGAGCTGTATCTGAAGCATCTGTAGAAATATGGAAAGGAAGTTTCCAATTTGGTCCTCTCAAGATAGGTGCTTCGGATATTCTTGTTTTCAAAGTTTCAAAAGCGGATTGACAATCAGGATCCCATTTAAATTCACAGTCTTTTGTAAGCAACTTGAAGAGTGGAGATGCTATTTTAGTGAAGTTCTCTATAAATCTTCTATAGTAACCAGTAAATCCTAGAAAACTTCTAGCATCTCTTTGACAATTTGGAATAGGCAACTTGGAGATGACTTCAACTTTTGATCTATCAACTTTAATTCCATCTCCTGAAATATGATGTCCTAAAACAATCCCTTCAGTAAGCATCATAAAGCATTTTTCATGGCTTAATGAAAGGTTTGTTTCTTTACATCTTATGAGAACTTTTTCCAAATTTTCTAATGCCTCTTCAAATGTATTACCATAAACTGTAAAATCATCCATATAAACCTCTACACAATCATGGATTAGATCAGAAAAAATTCCTAGTACTGCTCTTTGGAATGTTGCTGGTGCATTACATAACCCAAAAGGAAGCATTCGGTAGGCAAAAGTTCCCCATGGACAAGTAAATGTGGTCTTATCTTGATCTTCAGGTGCTACCTGAATTTGATTATAGCCACTAAAACCATCCAAGAATGAAAAGTACTTTTTACCTGCTAATGTATCTAATACTTGATCAATAAAAGGCAAAGGAAAGTGATCCTTCAAAGTTGCTTTGTTCAACTCCCTGTAATCAATGCATACTCTCCATTTACCATTCTTTTTAGGTACTATAACCAAAGGAGAAACCCATCGGCTATCTGAAATTGGATAAATGAAGTTTACATTGAGAAGTTTTTGGAGCTCTTCCTTCACTATCTCCCTAAGATTTGGATTCATCCTTCTTTGAGGTTGTCTGATTGGTCTACTTTTTTCCTCAATATAGATATGATGGATGCAAGTCTTAGGATCAATACCCTTCATGTCAGTATACTCCCATGCAAATGCAGTAGAATGTTTTTGCAAGATTCTGGTTAGTTCTTCTTGTTGTGACTTCTCCGGATGTTTATTGATATTCAATGTCTTTTCTGGAAAAATCTCAAAAACAGAATTACCAAATTCTTCCATAGAGTAAAGAGACATTTGTCTTGATGATAAATATTCTATGTCGGATTCCAACTGAAATTGTGTGGGGTCATATTCTGAAGTTACTTCAAAATTTTCTAATGTGTTCAGAATTTGACTATCCTCACTAATCTCAGAAATGGTAAAGACGGGTTGTATAGTGTTCTCATCATCGACCCATTCATTGTCTCCTATTTCTGTAATTGCTCTTGCGGGAGGATACAAATTGAATTTCTTTGTCGAATTACCATTAGAAATGTACATGTCTCCAGATCTACAACTAATAAAAGCATCAGCTGTGGCCAGCCAAGGTCTTCCTAAGATAATTGGATGTCGTCCTAGATTGCTTTTGGGAGTCAAAATCATAAAGTCTACTGGATATTCCCAAGAATCTAAGGAGACTGAAATATCTTCTAATACACCATCTGGTTTAATAACCGATCGATCTGCAAGTTGCAATAAAGTAGGTGTAAAAAGAAGGTTAGGTAGTTTTAACTGTTCCATAGTCTGTCTACTCATAATGTTGATAGCAGCCCCTAAGTCAATCAATGTGTTTGGAATTTCTATTCCATTTATATGTGTCTTGACAATTGGACTTCCAGGATCTACATACTTCTGCATGGCAATTTTTCCCATCATAATGTCTGCAATCTTTCCTACCAGGTGGATTCTTCTTGTGTCTTTTATCTTTCTTCCGGGTCTTTTGAAACTCAACTCCTTTATGGTTTTTGCTAGAATAGGAATTTCTCGAATGGCTTGTAGCAATGGAATCTTGATACAAACATTCTTCAATTCATCTAGAAATTCATAGTTAGGCAACAAAATTTGTTTTTCCACCCCCTTATCAATTTGTAGTCTTTCCGGAAAAGGAGGTGTAGATGAAGATACATGTTGCTCAACTATAGGAGTTGTGGATGCTAGCTTTTCTTTTTCTTTTTGAATTTTTGAATTTTGAAGAGATTCTTCCTCAGAACCCTTATCGACTTGAAGAGAGTCCTCCTCGGAGGTATCTTGCTCTTGAATGTCTATAGAAGGTTTTTCTAAAACTCTACCAGATCTGAGTTGTACATCGTTGAGAGGAACAATCATATAGGTAGGAAATTGTTGTCCTTCTACCATATAAGTAGTTTGAGGATTCTTATTGTTGGGATTTGGCAATGGCTGAGCTGGAAGTTGATTTGTCTTCTGTTGGTATGGGAGCATGAGTTGAGGATTTGTATTTTGTTGAGAAGGTTGATGTTGTGGAAATGGCAAAGAAAGTTGTTGTGGATTTTGGCTTGGAAATTGTGGAGCTTGTTGGTTTTGAAAAGATGGAGGATATTGATAAAATTGAGCAAATCTCCCATAAGGATTTTGCATTCCTTGTACCCATGGCTGATATGAGTTTTGATGTTGGGGCCAAGGTTGTTGCCAAGGAGTCCAATTTGGTGGGGTTTGAAGATTCATAGGGTTATTAAACCCTTGAGATTGTTGTCCTTGCCAAGGTCTCCTTGCGACAAAACAGAGAGATTCTATTGAATTTGGATCTTCTTGAAAAACAACTTTGAGTCCAGGGATTGAAGGACAATCCTTGATTTCATGATTTTCTGAGCAAATCATACATGTTTCTACAACTTTTTCATCCAAGGGACATTCCCTTAAAGCATGTTTTTTTCTACATTTCGGACAAAAGATGGCTAAAGCATCTGTTTCTGCTTTCTGCTTGTTTTGGATTTTAAGGGTGTCTAGTTGTTCACTAAGACCCCCTAAGATATCAGTTTTAAACTCATCAAGCATATTACCAATCTTTGCCCTACTTACTGATCCAGTTGCAGATTTGTTAGCCCTAATAAGAGAAGAATCCCTAGGCCCTTTTCCAGTTTTAGATCTTCCCCTTGAGAATTGGATACATAGTTTTGTTATATCATGAAATGGGAGTTGAGAAATGTCTCCTTTACCCATCATGTTTAAAATGTCTATCCATTCATCTCTAATGGCTTTTAATAGGAGGGCTTTCAAGGTTTCATTATCTAAGTTGCTCATCTTTGCTCTTTTCAAGTTGTATTAAAATCTTTCAATTAAGTCTTCCAAATTTTCATCTTCTTTTTGCATCATTTTGAATACCTCATCCTTGTGATTGGTGGGCATACAATAATCCAAGTATCTATCCAAAAATGTTTGTTTCATATCATTCCAAGTCATGATAGATTGAGTGGCTAATCCCATGAACCATTTCAAAGCAGATCCCTTCAAGGTTGAAGGAAATAGTTTGAGTTTTTGAGAATCTTCCATATAGTCATAAGTTCGGCACACTACTTCAAACTCAAACAGAAATGTTTCAGGATCTTCACTTCGTAATCCATAAAAGTTAGGGAGAACGGATGGTGAAATATTTTTCATTGTTGCATGAGTTTCCTCATCAACTATAGGGAATCCAAGAAAATCGTCCCTATTTCTACCATTATTTCCTTCACCATTGTTATCTCCATTATCTCCTCCTCCTCTATCTCCACCTCTATTTATTACTTCCTCTGCCATGATAGCTTCTTTAGAGTCCTTATAGTCCTCTAGTTCTTCTATCAAGGAAGGATGAGAGAAAGTTTCTTTGTTTTCAAAGTAGGTTTTAATAGGTGGTGTAGGAGAATCCTCTAATTCAGCTGTTCTTTGGCTTCCAAAAATCTTAAGGCTAGGGGTAGATGATGGTGAATCTGGTCTATGCCTTGAAGAAGATGGAGTTGTGAAAATCGAACTCTTGGCTTTAGCTATAAACCTTCCCCTAGAATCTCTTGCTCTATGCATGTCATTTTTTTTTTATTTTTTTTTAGCAAAAGTTGGGCTAATAATTCTCTTTCTGATCTTCCAGATCACACTAGGTGCAAGAAGAGAGCATACTTAAGAAATTACTAAACCAATAACTCTCTTTTCTGATCCTCTAGATCACACTAGGTGCAAGAGGAGAGCATACTTCAAGAAGTTATCAAGTTTTCCCTTCTTTTATGATTTTATGTGTTTTTTTTTAAGAAATTGGCTACCTATTTACACTTCCCCGGCAACGGCGCCAAAATGTTTGGTCAATTTAGTGTGTCCTAAATTGCTACATTTAATTGTCAATCCGGGAATCGTAAGCTGATGAAGTGCGGCGCACTATATGTGCAAGATAACCTCTTTCTTATCTTTTTGTCGTTTATGGTCTTTCTAAGGTTAAATGGAAATTCTAAAGTGAGAAACAAGCTTGGTTATAATTGTTCAAGGAAATGATATTCCCCTATAATGATTTTCCAATCTCGAAACTTCAAAAGCAAATTGGAATTACAATGACAAAAGAAAGTAAACTGCTGAAATGGAAAGTGCTGTTAATCTAACGAATCAAAACAAGAAACTAGTGAATATGAAAACTAAACTATTCTTGCTGCCAACTGAACACAAAAGAAACTACGCTTATGGAAATTCAAAATTGCAATGAAAGAAATCTAAATCTGATTACATCAATTCATTTTCTGACCCTTCATCATTAGACCAGCTATGACTTGCGGAAGTAATCATAAACAACTTGTGTAACTGATATTTAATTTGCAGAAAGTAAACTAATACTAAACCATACATACATAATTCAATCCCTCGCCATCAGTCCAGCTGTGGCTTTCGGAGGCAACTGAAGATGTCATACATGATTTAATATATCTAAATTTGCAGAAAAGGAACTAATACTAAACTACACATTTCATCATGCAGCCCCTCACCATCAGTCCAGCTGTGGCTTTCGGAGGTAACTGAAGACGCTATGAGCAACTTAATATATCTAATTTTGCAGAAAGGAAACTAATACTAAACTACACATTTCATCATGCAGCCCCTCACCATCAGTCCAGCTGTGGCTTTCGGAGGTAGCTGAAGACACTATGAGTAGCTTAATATGTCTAATTTTAACTATTGAATCAGATAAACAAAACTGAAATGCACAAAACAAAACTGAAGTTAAACAAAGACTGTGAAAGAAAACTAGCAGCAGAATAATATCAGTTTCATATCATTAGCGAAAATACTATGAAAATGCCCAGGGGTGTCTACCTAAAACCTGCACAAGAAAACTGATCAGTATTTTAACAATCATAAAAACATAAAAGACAGGAATGCAATGGAAATTACAGAAATGTATGAACAGAAATAAAACAACTATGAAATATGAACATGTAATGGGTTATGATACAATGATTACTTAAAGAAATGAAATGAAAAATATATACATTAATACACGGAACCTCGGCTGAGCAGGGGCCCTCTACGCAGCTCTGGTATGATCTTCAAACACGAATTAAGTTATGAAACAGAGTTCTTCACATTAAAAAGAAAGTCATTACAGGCTGGTGGTATTACGGCTCAAGGCAGCGTAATCACCACATAACAGAGTACGCACATCAACTTAACAACTAACGACTATCAACTCACATTCACTAACTCTACGTGCGTATGCAAACGCTCTTTATAAAGCAATAAAATGTAACTGTTTCCTGAAGTTTATGATAGCAGCCAGCACGTAGACCACTAAGGCCACGGATGTAGGAGTATGGCCATGTTGGGAAACGGATCTATGGAAGGTGGGCGCTTAAATTCAACTCCAGAACTTTGCACAGATGTCAATTAACTTCCACAAGCTTGGGGAACGGCCGTATGGATGTTTCTATGCCACGAAACAGAGTCCAGCCGACATAGAACTCCACAGTTGACTTCCACGTGGATGGCTTTGACCGCGGCTTTCCTTGACAAATTTCATTGAACCAATAGGACACGAACCATGTCCTTGTCATTCCTAGCCTGCCCATGTGGCTCGTTTCCTTCGTTGACACCTGTAACATTGATTTCCACAAAATAACATGAGAAGGTTACGTGAGTACAGGAAAGTGACAAGTTTTAACGTTTGGCATGAACAAAATCTAAATCAAATAGAAAACACACAAACACAATTAAAAACCATATTAGATACCCTTTTGCACATGATATTGACAATTTTGGAGGTTTAGGTGATGAAAGAGATATTGAAAAGTGTATGGAAAAGAGGCAATTAGGGACTCAACGAGTTCTAAGGCTTTATATTTCGCATCTGGAATATAGGCCCAAGCATCACTTCCAAAAAAACGAAAGTGACTTACATCTGGTTTGATTGAGCTCCAAGCTTCTTCTAGAGTTAAATTCTTTAAAACCTTAGTAGGAGTGCGATTTACTATGTAATTTTCACAGTTAATGGCTTCTGCCCAAAAATTGAGACCAAGTCCTTTAGATTGAAGCATACAATTAGCGATTTCTTTTAAGGTGCGATTCTTCCTTTCAGCTACACCATTTTGTTGTGGAGTATATGGAACAATGTTACACCATTTTTTGGTCATCTAACCGATTATCATTAGATGGACCCAAGTACACCATGTAAGACCAATTTTACCCTAAGTAAAATTGCTTTCACTATGTAAAATAACTTAATAAACCATATTTATTAGGTTGTTTATGGTCTAAACAGGAAACCCCAAAAGGAAATATTAAACAAACCTATTTTGTTTAATTTTCCTCATGGAATAATTAATTAAACCATAATTTAATTATTATTACCAGTCATGTTTAACCCAAAAACAAAGAAATTAATTAGATAAACCTTTATTTATCTTATTATTTTCTAGGAATAATTATTTAAATCTTATTTAGATAATATTCCTTGTTAAATATGACCAAATCACCCACGAATAATTAAATAAATCATTATTTATTTGATTATCCTTCAACCACTTCCTTAAAAAGATAAATAAATCATTTATTTATTTATTATTAACAAATAAAGGGATTTGACCCAAGTCAAATACTTTTTCCCTCCAAAATATTCCATAAAAGGTGGATCTAGATTTGGTTAATGTTATTTTAATCATGCACCAAGATCTAGAATGACCCAATATTTTGTTATAAATAGGAGGGTTTTTTCTACCATTCTTCACCTTTTGTTGCCTATTAGATCACTCTGGATCTATACACTTGGTCACCATTTTCTGCCATTTGCTGTGTGAGCTCCCTTTGAGTTCCATTCTTTGTGTGCGTTTTCTACACCAACAAGAGAGAGAGATTTTAGATCTGAAGTGCTGAGGACTTCCAAGAACCCATCCCACTGAGGAGAATTGGATACGCCTTCTTGTTTTCCTCCCAGGTGCCCGATTAATACAAAAATTCTTTCAAAAATTGTTCTTGTCTTATCTATTGGTATATGGAGCAAACCCTTGTTTTTACTGCTTAATGTCTTTCCATGCATAGATCTGGTTTTTTGCAGCTCTTTTCTTGTTCAACTAACCGTAGATCTGAAGATATTGGCAGCCACTTTTGTTGTTAGGGCTATTATTTATGCATAGCTAAAGTGGTCCTTTTTCGTACACTTCGACAAAGGATTCATACTAACAAATGGCGACTCCACACGGGTTTTAAATTTTGACCGCTGTCGTTTTTCATATTCCTGCATACCCAGCTACTTCAGACCCTAGGGTTTCTCTTAAGCTATTTATTTTTCCTATTTTTATGTTTTTTTTCTCACATAAAACCCTAAAACATTAAAAATTTTAACTTCCGTCTGTTTCTGGCCCTATTGCGCAGGTAAGCGACATCAGCCGCAACTGAGACGGCAACTTTTCTGAAAATCTGCCGCCGAGACAACCGGAAGGGGGGTCGCACTTTTTGGCCCATAACCTGTGACCTAGACCTCCAGGTCGCGCTTTTCAGCCTCTTTTCTGCGACCTGCACTGAAAACAGGTTAGAACCTGCCACCTGCCAATTTTTCAGCTGTTTTTCTGCAATTTTTCTGGGTTTTTCTGAAGCTTCTGTCAGGGTTTTCCAGCCTTTGTCTCAGCCCATTTCGACCTGTTCCTGATATTTTTTTCTCATCTAAGTGGGAACCTAGCCCCCCTAGGGCTTCAGTACCCTCCACTTTTGGTGGAAGAGTTTTAGCTACTTCAGGTGTCTGATTTTTCAGAGTTTTAGCCTCCCCTTTTCCAGATCTGTTACCTCTTTTTCAGATCCCTTTTAATCAGCTCTTCTACCTCTCAAATCACCTCCTGAAGATTTTTTTGGATCTACTTTTAGGGCCCCCTCCTTGCCCCTTCTGCTTTTTGTTGATTTCCTCCCTTTTTCCAGCCACCTTGCCTCTGTCTCTTGGCTGTGATCTGCACCTCTTTTCAGCAGCTTTATCCTTTAGATCCCTGTCCCTTTTGACCCTAGATCTATTGGCCTCTTTTTAAGTCTGTTTTGACCAGATTTTTGCCCTTTTTTAGATTATTTTTGAGGGACCCACCTCCTTGGGTTAGATAGATGCAATTGTAGCTGTTAATTTTCTGTTATTTCAGCATTATATCCTGTTCTCTGCAGATCTATTTTCAGTTACGCAGCACACTTTTTCTTGCTCTCAAACCGGAAAGGGTTTAAAAATTAAAATTAATGCACACCGCACACTGACCCTAAGTGAAGAAGCGCCTGGTTAACACCGCTTGGAAAAGACTCTAAAATCAATTGTCACTGCACACTTTTTGCCCGTGACCTCACTTGATTCTGTCCCTTTCTGCCCTTGTCGGTATCCTTCTTCCTGTCATCATTGCACCCCCAAGGCACCTTTCCCAGAGACTTCTTGGCCTTCACCCTCAGTTTCTTGTTGATTGACCTGCTCCGTCCCGCTGTCGTCGAGCCAATCCTCCTCCGAGTCCGCACTCTGACTCCTCTTCTGATTCATTGGGTTCTCCTTCTCCTCCTGGTTCTCCCCCTGTCACCTTCACTATGTCTGGTACAGGGCCTAACGCTAGTGGTGCCCCCGGCCCTAATGCCAGAACTACTACTAGCGGAACTGCCACAGGAACTACCTCGGCTGCACCCTTGCTCCCCTTCTTGGCAGGCCTCAGCCTCCCCGATTTAGACTGGTTGATAAATGACCCTATACACCATGACGCTAGTTGGCCTGCTATGCCGACAAAGCTCCCTTCCGACATCCCAAAGTTTGAAGGTCGTGCTGGAGAAGATCCTTCAAATCATGTTCAATCTTTCCACATGTGGTGTTCATCTACCTCCATTACCGATGACTCTGTTCGTCTTAGATTGTTCCAACGCACGCTTACAGGCGAAGCTTCTAAGTGGTATGTTGATCAACCCACTTCCTCCCATAACACCTTTGCAACTCTTGCCCGGGCTTTTTTATCTTACTTCCAGTTTCCCCTTCGTTATGACACTGGTATCAAAATTTTGACTTCTTTCCGTCAATCATCTTCGACCCGACTATCCAATCATGTCTAGGAATGGCGGAGAAGAAAGATCCTATGTCAATCTCCTACCTTCGAAGACCGTGTCTACATGGATTGGTTCCTTAGATCTCTCTTGTCCCCTATCGGGAAAGATGTCGCATCACATTTTCCTCAAACCGAAGAAGATGCCCTCCAAATGGCGTTAAAATATGACCTGATCTACGCTCAGACAGGTTATGATCCTACTGTCCTACCTGATCTCCCCAGACCCGGTGATGCCCATACACCGGGGGCACCTCATGCCGCTGACAGTATCGTTGGATCTATCTCTCATCCATCCGCTCAACCTCTCATGAGCTATGGTTTTCCTGGGGGAGGGGGCACCACTTCCTGCACTTCTCCCCCTCCCGGTAGCACGCATCGAGGATACGGCATGCCTCATCCTTTTGCCCAACCTCCTGCTTACCTCAATGTTGCCCAACCTAACCATTACCCTTATCCAGCTCCTCCAGCATATGTGCTTTCGCCTCCCTTGCCTTCTCAACCCCTGCAACAGCAGTCACCGCCCCCTCAAGAGTAGGTGGATGCATAGAAGGGATTCATGGCTACCCAACCACCTGACGGATAGGTGGCCACTCCACCTTCCCCTTTTGGTTCCTCCAATTACCAGATCCTCATGATGAACTCTGATCCACCTCTAACCATCGACCTTAACCTTCAAACTCGGTCTCGCCAGTACCCCAAGCCTCCCGCTCAGTCTTCCCCCGAGTCCCCTTCTTCCGGTTCTACAGAGCCTCTTTCGACAACCAATGGTCCCTTACATATCCCTCAACCCAAAGTTGAGGTCCATACCAAGATTCCTAAAGGACCGTTACGTCAAAATGCTGCTTCTGGTCGAGCTGCTCATTCGTATAGCATAGTAGATGATTTGGCGCAATCTCCTGCTGCCATTTCCACACTGGAAATCCTCCAGTCGTTCCCTTCCCAAAAGAAGGCTCTACTATCTGCCGTGGGCGCTGTAGATCCTGCTGATGACCAAATGATTGTTTTCGACGCCACTCAATCGGACCATCCTCCTCTTCCTGCTTTCGTCGCCTTCCAAATCCCAGTCAAAATCTAGAACGCCAACGTTTCTCGGTGTATAATTGATGAGGGGGCATCCACCTGTGTGATGTCCGCTTTGGTTTGGAAGCAACTCGGATCTTTTGAGCTGGCCCCTTCCACGATCACCCTTCGAGCATGGGACAGCCACGCCTCCCAGCCAATTGGCCTTTTCCGTAATTGTCCCATCACCCTTGCTGGTAAGACCGTTTGCGTTGACGTCGAAGTCATCGACGCCCCTCTAGACTACAACATTCTATTGGGGCAAAGCTACACCTACACCATGTCTTCTGTCCCATCCGCAATTTTTCGCAAGATGTCTTTCCCTCGCAATGGAAAGATAGTCACCATTGACCAGCTGTCTTATCATGAGCCGCCATCTCAGACCTCCCCTGAGACGACCATCTCTTCTGTAGCCAACAAGAAAACTATCGATTCCTTGACCAGTGTCTCCCCCGGTGTCTACAAAGATTCCTCCCTGCTTGGAACTTTTCCTGGTCTTCCCCCTCCTCATATCTCTGATCCCAACTTGTCGAATGTTTGCATGATGCAATCGTCTCGAGCTGCCCTTAAGTGGCCCTCTTCGGCTAGTTAGCAACCTCTGACTCAACCTCGCCCACCGCAACCTACTCCTAGCCCTTCATCTCCGCCAGCCGGACCTCCTCCTTCTGGCCTTGCTCCTACAGCTGGTATCCCCGAACCCCTTTACCCCCCTGGAACGGTTCCCCCAGGCCTTAACCATCTTGGAGCCGTCCCTCCTGGTCATTTCCCTGCTGGGCAGATACCTTTCCTGGTTCCCCCTCCCGGAGTATATTCTGTCCCCGTCATGGCCACCCTCTCTCTCCCTAACCTGACTTTGGGCATACCGGTCTGGTACCTTGATCCCCCAGCCGCTACCCCTCCTGGTCACCCCAAACCCTACATGGCTTTAACACCGGTTCAACCGGTCCCCCTCGCTTCCCCCATTGCCACTGTGCCCCCAGCACCGCCACAGGACCCTTCTCCTGTCGTGACGGCTCCCGGGAAGAAAGGCAAAGCTCACAAGGGGGCACCCAAAGACAAGACCACCACGACTGACCTGGCCCCTCCTCCAGCCGCAAAGCCTTGTGCCTTGTGTGATGTCGTCGGTCACGCCACCCATGCTTGTCCCAAATTGCCCCGTATTCAACCCATGGTTAAAGTCGCGTTCCCCGAGTCCATGGTCCCGGAAGCCTCTGTTCCTTCCGCAACCACGATCAAGAACCCAACGACTATTCACACCAACCACCCCTGTGCTTTGTGTGATCTCTATGGCCATTACACCCACCTTTGTCCCCGCCTCGAGGTTTTCCGCCCCTCTCTAGCCGCGGTCCACCAATTCGAGGCCAAGCGCAATGAGTCCACCTCTCCCCTATTTGCGCATTCTGCTTCAGCAGAGCTACCAGATATGACTGCTCCCATTGACATTCCCCCTCCTGATGTCAAATTGACGGAGCCTTCATCCAGCATTTTCTACCTATCATCATCCATGAGACCCTCAGGGAACATTCCATCTGAATCCTTCCCTGTTGTTTCGCTTGACCTTCCTTCAGTGATCATCTTGGGCTCAACATCGGTAGATCCTTTATCTACTTACTCTTCGGTCACCCCTTGTGACGATGCGCATGTGAACCTCTCTTCTCATGATGATGATTCAGGTTGCTTCACCACGTCAGGTGGTCTTTCTTCCACCAGTCACCCCATCTTCTATCACGATGACGACATTATGGGAAAAATCCCCACCCCTGACTTTATCTATTCCCCCTTACATCGAACCCATGCGTTCACACCACATACACCTTATGGCCATTACATTGAAACCCAATGTTTGGGTAACGGGGCACCCACATTTGAGAGACCAAGAGAAGCAATTCTCCACAACTCTCCTAGTGTATCTGGTCATGTTGACTTTAGTACCATTATTCTTCCACATTTAGAAGAACCTCTAGAGTCCCATATCACTTCAGATCACTCTAGGGATGATACCCCTTATCGTTCCCTCATCTTACATCAACAACCCAGTCTCTTAGACATTATTGTTGACCAACCTATAGCTTTTCTACGAGAGCATCAGTTCATTATCTCCAAATCCTCTTTTTGGGATAGTGACACCAGGTATGCCAACTCGGAAACTTAAATTCCATTTGATCCCTATATGTAGTACCAAAAGAGATTGGTAATCCTCCATTGCCTTTCTCAAACTGCATAACCATAACGAGAACAAATGGCACACCACATCATTTAAATGTGTTTAGATTCCCCTTTTTATAAATACATTTTGGCATGACCACACCATGCTCGGGGGCACCTATGCCCCTCAACCATAACCCTCCTCACCTCGTTTTTGGAGAGGAGGCTGTCTTACCAATCGAGTGTGAAATCCCTTCCCTTCATCTAGCTGTTGAACTTCTCCCTGACACCCAACCTCTAGAACAATGACTTATCATGCCTGAGCGTGCCTCTGAAGACCGCCATGTTGCATTGCAAACCATCGAAGCGGCCACGAAACGCACCAAAGCTCAATATGACCGAAAAGTCCAGCCTCGTCCTTTTCACAAAGGAGACCTTGTTCTAGTATATGACCAAGCCCATGATGTCCTTGGTCACGGGAAGTTTGACTCATCATGGCTAGGCCCTTATGTCATCAGTAAGGATCTTGGTAAGGGGGCATATCTTTTAGAGGACTTCAAAGGCAATCCTCTTCCTAATCCTCGCAATGCACTCTATCTTAAGAAATATTACCCTTAGCATTTCACTTCTGAAATGGATGTTTTATTTTCTTTTAGATAGCCAGCATCTTTTTTCGTTTTTTGTGATTTTCTACTTCACCCAGACCCATTTTGTCCAAGAAGAGTCACTTCACCTCCCCTTTAAATCGAATTTCCTCACTTACAACACTTGTACTTGGGGCACCACTTCGCCTCCATACTTGTCCATGTTCGCGACGATTTTCGTCATGAGTTCCCACCTTGTACTCATGTTTTTCATGGTCCCCCATTGGGCCTTTACTGTGTGGAAACACCATCGAGTCGCCCTTGTTTAGAGCATCCAATTTGAGTCATCATCGCATTCATGGAATCTATCCCGAGTCCCTTTGTACCCCGCTATAGTCCTCCATCCTTCATTGCTTGGTCTCTCTCTTGTGTCGCATATTATGACCTTCAGTCCCACTGTCCCCTATCCCTTACGATATTGCGTTAGTCTCTGCCATGTCATTCATGCCCTTTATGCTCTAACAAGGGAAGTCATCCATTCGCTACTCAGTCCTTTCCATTTCACCATCATCATTAGTGTCAGTCTGTCCGTCGCTCTACTATTTTCTCTGATGCCTTAGTTGAGGATCTCTCATTGCCTCACCTATGGCGGACCTCCTTTTGTTGACATCATCTCACTCATTCCAGAAGCCAGGTCTAGAGGGCGGTGTACCTTGGTTCCAGCTTCCACTCTTGTTCGGTGCCTCGGATCCGGCAAAGGGATCTCTCATCACCCTTTGACTTGATCGTTTCTCCACTCCAGCTCCTTTCAGCATGATCGAGATTCGTATGCTTGATGGTCCAGTGATGCAGCAACAGCTATTGGTGATTCTCGGGTGTGTGTGAGATGTCTCAGCCCTCATGAGGGGGTGGCCCTGCAGGTAGCCCCCCACATGCCCGGATGACCTCTTCATTGCAGCCTTCAATGCAGCTCCATATATTTGATGATGTCGGCCTTCGCCGCTTGCAGCGCCTCTTTGATTTGCATGTATAAGTCAGCTTTTGTGAGCCCTTCCCCACGTATAGGGGGCATTTGGGTTGTACTTGTATCTCATGTACTCAGATATTATTGTATAAGTCCTGGCTGTTATCCCAGGCACAGCATGTATGTGGGATTCCTCATTGTATTATTATCTGGCTCATGTTTATGCTGGTTGTACTTTATGGTTCGGTCCCTTGTTTACTAGACACACTATTCTTTTGTACTTTGTCTCGGCGGGCATAGGTATGCCTCCCCCGCCGCCTTTAGCACAAGTACCCTCTCATAAAAAGAGACTTGTTGCACCTGTAAGTCTCGTCTCCTCAGGGTCTAGTTCTTCAGCACCTTATTCTACCTCACATTTCTCTCTCTAACTTCCCTCTTGATGTCTGGTGATTGAGTTCTTACAACGTACTTCGGTCATACGATTTGCTCCTAACACTCGCACGCTGGGGGGCAATCTGTTACACCATTTTTTGGTCATCTAACCTATTATCATTAGATGGACCAAAGTACACCATGTAAGACCAATTTTACCCTAAGTAAAATTGCTTTCACTATGTAAAATAACTTAATAAACCACATTTATTAGGTTGTTTATGGTCTAAACAGGAAACCACAAAAGGAAATATTAAACAAACCTATATTTGTTTGATTTTCCTCATGGAATAATTAATTAAACCATAATTTAATTATTATTCCCAGTCATGTTTAACCCAAAAACAAAGAAATTAATTAGATAAACCCTTATTTATCTTATTATTTCTAGGAATAATTATTTAAATCTTATTTAGATAATATTCCTTGTTAAATATGACCAAATCACCCACAAATAATTAAATAAATCATTATTTATTTAATTATCCTTCAACCACTTCCTTAAACAGATAAATAAATCATTTATTTATTTATTTTTGACAAATAAAGGTATTTGACCCAAGTCAAATACCTTTTCCCTCCAACAAATATAATAAAATATTCCATAAAAGGTGGATCTAGATTTGGTTAACATTATTTTAATCATGCACCAAGATCTAGAATGACCCAATATTTTGTTATAAATAGGAGGTTTTTTCCTACCATTCTTCACCTTTTGTTGCCTATTAGATCACTCTGGATCTATACACTTGGTCACATTTTTCTACCATTTGCTGTGTGAGCTCCCTTTGAGTTCTATTCTTTGTGTGGGTTTTCTACACCAACAAGAGAGAGAGATTTTAGATCTGAAGTGCTGAGGACTTCCAAGAACCCATCCCACTGAGGAGAATTGGATACGCCTTCTTGTTTTCCTCCCAGGTGCCCGATTAATACAAAAAAAATTTCAAAAATTTTTCTTGTCTTGTCTATTGGTATATGGAGCAAACCCTTGTTTTTACTGCTTAATGTCTTTCCATGCATAGATATGGTTTTTGCAGCTCTTTTCTTGTTCAACTAACTGCAGATCTGAAGATATTGGCAGCCACTTTTGTTGTTAGGGCTATTATTTATGCGTAGCTAAAGTGGTCCTTTTTCGTACACTTCGACAAAGGATTCATACTAACAAACAGTATTTTGCAATTGAATGTCATGCTCAGTGTAGAAGTTGATAAATTTTTTGTTAGCATACTCTCCTCCATTTTCTGATCTTAACTTAATAATTTGATGTCCAGATTGTTTCTCAACAAAGGCCTTAAAGGCCAAGAACATGTTAAAAACTTCACTCTTGAGTTTTAAGAAGTATACCCAAGTGCGTCTGGAAAAATCATCAATGAAATTGAAGAAGTACTTGCAACCAGAGAAAGAAACAATAGGAAGTGGACCACATAAATCACTGCGCACAAGCTGCAAAGGGGGTAAAGCATGCCAAGAGGCACATTTGTCAAAACTATCTCGATGATTTTTTCCGAGTACACATCCAAAGCAAACACCATCTCGGCAAGATACCATAGGAAGACATGTCACCATATTTTCCTTACATAGAATTTGAAGAGAGTGATAGTTTAAGTGACCAAATCGCTCATGCCAAAGTTTGCTCACTTCATCTTTATGAGCAACAAAATTGGAGGGAAGACATGATGATCCAAAGTTGTCAAAATTATACAACCTTGTGGAATCATCATCAATTCTAGTAGCTAAAATATGTTTAGGATCTTTGAGGTCCTTGATTACAACATCATGAGTGATAATTCTACTATTTTCCCTTCACCTGAATGAGTTATCTGATAAACAGAGAGAAGGTTGCATGACAAGGTAGGAACACATATTACATCATTAAACTGACCATTATTGAGATGAATGGTTCCAGATCCTACAACACTAAGAGATCTATCATCGCCAACATAAATATGTTTGGTGTTACAATCATTTAAAGAAGAAAATATGGCTTTATTTTTGGCCATGTGATAAGAAGCTCGAAAATCAATGAGCCACTAATGAGAATGAGAAGAGGAAGATACATTTAATGCATAACCAGATCTTGATGCTTGACAACCACAAACAGAAAGTGTCATTCCTGAAGATGGAGGTGAAGAGTGCTCCAAATTGATGTTGTGCTTCTTCATTGTTGCTTCTAAGTCTTCCATCTTCTTAAAACATTTGGACTCTATATGGCCATCACGACTGCAAAATTTTCAATGTCTATTAGTCTTCTTTCCTTTGTTTTTATATGCCTTATCATTTTGGTGAGTTTCTTTTTCAGTTTGCGGCTGAAATTTCTTAGGACCCTTGTTTGGTTTCAAACCATACTTTTTAGGATATGGCTTCTTGGGTTTCTTTTGATATGACTGATGTTGGGCTACTAAGGCTTTCTTAGAAGCATTTCCAGAAGTGATAAGACCAAGGTGTAAGATTTTTTCTTGTTCTCTTATCAAAGAATCACAAAAGGAATCAAAAGAGGGATTCTTGTAGGTAGCTCCTAAAGAAATGATGGCTTCTCTAGTGGAATGGAAAGCAGAAAAAAATACAGAGTATGCAGGGCCAAGCATACCAAGAATTCAATAAATGAGGCTACCATCTTCCTTTTTGACCTTACAACCTTCTAAAAGAATTCTAAGGGTCTTGAATTTGGACAAAAGATCCTCAATAGAGGAGAAATTAGGGGATCCAAAGTAAGAAACTTATTTTCAAGCTAATGGGCCATGATTTTATTTTGAATGCCAAAGACAGTATTTAACTTGTCTAGGGCTTTAAGAGGGGTGTCAATGTCAAGGATATGAAATCTAAGATCTTGAGCAATGGACATTCCTATCAACCCTCATGCTTGATCTTGTTTATTTTCCCATTTAGCGACTTTGTCATCATCAAAAGGTTTAGTTTCTAGCCCTGTGGCTATTCTGTAAAGCCCTTTACTTCTAAGTATATCTACCATGTGAGGTAGCCATTGGAAATAATTTATGTTGTTAAGAATAATCGGGCATGCACTTTCCATTTTTTTTTTTAAATTGAAGCTTAGAAAAGCTGAAACTAACTGCTCCAATGGAAAAATCTCGAAAAATTAGAAAATTTTCAAAAAAAACAGCTCGAAAAACGGTTTCTGAATGAAGAAGTTATGCCTTTTTGAAAAAATGAGTTGAAGATGCCGAATAGTTACGGGAATGGGATGAAGTGTGGCTTTTAAAAAAAATTCCACCCCTTTTAACAAATTTTTTTTACAAAAAGAAGCTTGAGAAAGAGATTTGAACCCAAGACCTCTATTCTCATAAACTAACTCCTCACCATGTGAGATAGTAAAAGGATTTTGTTATTGTTTGAAAGGAGGAAGGGTTTTTTTTTTTTTTTTTTTTTTTTTGAACTCTTCGGTGTGGGGGTCATTTTCTGCACAAAAAAACACAAAAACCAAGCAAAAAAATGAAATGCAAGCCTTATAGAAGAATATTAGATTTTCCTTAGCCTTACCGGCAACTATCAATTTTTTCACTATTTCTGATTTCCCGAGATCGCACAAAGACGTGGGGAAAGAGCATACATAGCAAAAAAAGGTCCCTTTTCTGTTTCTGATTTTTCGAGATCGCACGCAGCACATACACAGAGAGGAGGGTATAGATACAGCAAATAAATAAAACCTTAAAACCGAAAATAAACAGAGGAAACTGAAATAAGCAAAACTATTAACGAATATAACTGCAAAACAGATGCTTTATACCTCCAGATATAAATTGTCGTAACTTGGGCAGCCAGAAACCTTTTCGCATGAAATGAAAGGAATTCTGCACTATAACAGAAGCTTCAGACACAAAATATTAGCTCTCCAATCCCAAAAATGTTCATAAATAGTAGATCTACAAAACGACATTCGCATGCAGTCAAACCAGCTTTGGATTTTGATCAACAACGGATGCAGCCCTCAAAATAGCTCTGATACCATGTAGGAATTTACAGGGTAAGTTTTGTAGATCAAGAATCAAAGGTCACTACTCACAAACAGATAAAATATCAGTACACTAGTATAATCACGTGGTTAAAACCCTCAAAGAGGGAAACAGTCCACGGCCTGAGCCAACGCGACCACTTCAGGGAATTTATTAATATAAAATAAAAGTTACATATGTTTCTCTCATAAATGGTTACCAAAAAAATGACCCTCCATGCTCTTTAAATAGAGATCATGGACCAATCGGTTGCTAAGCCACGGATCAAGTGTCGTTAATACCGAGGTGAGAGATAACCATCGGATCACTACAAATCATGACCGTCGGATAATAAGTACATGGTAAAGAAACACACTTTACCTAACTCTACAGTAGACTAAGTTATTCTTAAATATTTCCTATGTGTCGGAATATCCTAAAAATATTGTCATTGACTTTTCCTTAAATTCCTTGAATCTGAAGTCATGAAGTAAAGCCCAATCTCCTTCCTGAAATGTCTTCTCTTTGATGTGCTTTTCATGCCAAGAATTTCTTTGGAGTTGGATTATTTATGTGTGAAGGAGGGACTGCATTCTGAATTCATCTAAACCATTTAGCTACAACAATATTTCTTGTTGTTCCTTTATGATGTCCAAGTCCAACTGAGCTTCCATCCTCAGGGTTTTATATTCAAACTTAATAGAGAGAAAAAAAATTCTTCCCATAAATGAGATCATATGGATTAAACCCTGTAATTTTCTTCTAGGTGGTATTGTAAGCCCAAGTGGCTTCCACGACTCTATCTACCCATTCTTTCATGTTTCTTCTATCAACCTTGGTGAGGATGTTTTCCAAGGCTCTATTTGTCACTTCCACCTAGCCATTTGCTCGAAGATGATAGGTAGTGGAAGTCTTGTGATTTATCTTGTGTTGCCTCATGAGGTTCTCAATGAGATGAGATGTAAATTGATCCCCCTGATCGGTGACTACGTATCTAGGGTATCCAAACTTGTAGAACACATTCTCTCTCAAAAAATCAACTACCTTCTCTTCTGTTGCTGCTTTTACAACCATTGTTTCATCTCACTTGGTTAAATAATCAGTGTAGACTATGATATATCGCTTCTTCCCAGATGGTGGATCAATGGGTCTAATGAATTCCATGCCCCATTTTTTAAATGGATCTAAATCCACCTGAGGTTTCAAAGGCATCTCATCCCTCGATGTCGGTCTCCCCATCCTTTGACACTGATGAAAACTACTGGTGTATCTCTTGGCATCTTGGTGGAGGGTAGGCCAATAGTAGTCTGCTTGCAAAGCTTTGAAGTTTGTCCTCTTAGCAGCAAAATGACCCCCACAGGGACCATCATGACATGTTGAGAGGATGTCAAAGACCTCCTCTTCCCTAACACATCTTTTGATAATTTGATCCGGACCCTAATTTGAAGAGATTACCACCAATTCAAGTGAAAGGGGTCATTTTCCTTATAATCTTGCTCTTTTCTTTGGATGAAAGGTTTGGAGGAAACCTCTCAGCAACCAAGTAGTTAGCTATGTCAGAAAACCAAGGAGTGAGTGTTGAGATAGGGAATAGATGCTCATCTGGAAGCTAATCATCCACCATTTCTTCCTCATATGCAGATAAAGTTAATCCAGATAAGAAATCTACAACAAAATTCTCCTTTACTGGTTTATCAACAATTGTCAAATCAAATTGTTGCAATAGAAACAACCATCCAATTATTCTAACATTAACATATGGTTTATTCATTAGGTACTTGATTGATGCATGTTCAATATGTACAAAGGTCTGATAAAAATTAATGCCATTCCTAAATTTGTTTAGGGAATGGACAATGGCTAAGAGCTCCTTTTCCATGACAATATAGTTAAGTTCAACTTTGGACAGATTCTTGCTAATGAAATAAATGGCATAGGGTAATTTTTCTTCCAACTACCCAAGGCTTCCCCCGCAACTTTATCTGATGCATTTGTATGAATGTGGAAGGGAAGAGCCCAATTGGGACCTCGAAGAATAAGGGCAATGGTTAGCTTTTCCTTGATGAGATCAAAAGCCTCCTGATAGAGAATAGACCAAAAAAACTCAGAATATTTGTCCAACAATTCGAAAAATGGTGTAGCCACTTTGTTGAAGTCCTTAATGAACCTCCTATCATAGTCATTCAATCCTAGGAAAATTCTAACATCTCGCTTCTTCCGAGGAATATGCACCCTTTTTATGATGGTGGCTTTGTTTGGGTCTACCTGTATTCATGCTTGTGATATTGACTGGCTTAGGACTATCCCTGCCCTTTTTAGAAGCTCACACTTTTAATGACTTAGGGAGAGATGAATTTCAATGCACTTTCTTAACACATTTCCTATATTGGAGAGAGCCTACTAGAAATCATACCCATAAGGTGTGAAATCATCCATGTAGATTTCTACAGAGTCATGGACTAGTTTAGAAAAAATGCTCAGGACTTCTCTCTAGAAAGTAGCAGGGGCATTGCCCAACCTAAAGGGAAGGAATTTGTAAATGAAAGTGCCCCAGGACATTGCGAAAGTGGTTTTTTCTTGGTCCTCAGGGTTGATTTTGATCTGGTTATACCACTGAACCCATCCAGGAAAGAGACAAACTTCCTCCCTGCAAGACCATCTAGGACTTGATCGATGAAGGGAAAGGGGAAATGGTCCTTCTTAGAGGCTTTGTTTAGTTCTCAGTAGCCAACATAGATTCACCACTTTCCATTTTTCTTTGGGACTATAACAAGAGTGTTACACTAAAATTTGTTACCATGACTCTCGATTCAGATATCTCGCCATCCGATGGAGTGTCTCAAGTGAATCCCCTATGAATCTTGAAGTAAAATAATACTAGGGACAAGAGGAATTTTGGTTTTCACTACTTAGAAACCATTTTTGAGCACCTGCGTAGTTTTCCTGAACAAAAACCGTGCATGCATAGTTTTTCTAAACAAAAACTACGCAGATCTGCGTAGTTTCTTCCACTAAAAAGTGCACAGGTTCATTCACTCACGTAAAAATTTTAAAAAAAAAGTTCTAGAAGCTTTGGTTGAGGAATCTTATCCAAATTAGAAACCTCGAACCACTACATACATGTGCCTCATCCCTTGGTATATGGAACTAGACTCCTTTTCTTGAGGATCATATCCCTTGAGAATTGGAACTAGAAACTGTTAGCCATCAGTATTTTTTTTGCATGTTAGTGATGACTATATCTTCAGCTGAGTTTTCTAGAAACTGATTTCCTTATGTCAATAGGTCATCCAGAAAACCCTCCCAAAACTTTTTTTTTACCTATTCAGTCCACCCCTGGCAAAACCACAACCTCCTTGTCAACAATCCTATCTAACCTCAGCCTTATTAGTCTGCCCATCAGCTTTAAAAGGCAAATCCACATCTGTTTCAAAGGTCTCCCTTATGTTAGGAAGTGGCGTTTAGGACATTTCACCTTTGGCAATCATCAAAAAGCCAAAAAGCCCCCATCTGCAGCAGACCTACCATGACTGATCCCTTAATTTGCAAATGAGTTTGACAAACAGCCTTAATTCACGCCACTCATATTCTCTAGGTCTCAGCACTGCATAAAGCTCATTCTCAAGCTGACTAGTAGGTTTTTTCACTGTGTTCTATGGTCCTTCAAAGACAGGAAATATGTTTCATCTCATGGAGTAAGTGTTTGAGTTTACAGTTAGAAGAACAGCTGCTTCTAAGTGTATTATGAGCCTGAGATAAAATTGCAAAACAAAGGTCACTCATCAGGACATTACAGCTCTTTCCATCATGAAAATCACAGTAAGAAAGGGTCGCCACTGTCTCAGCTACATGGCAAATTGTCAAGGCCCAGAACCTCCTTCATTTACCAGCAGAGGGTTAGCGCGCCTCCTTCATACATAAGCAGAGGGCGCAGGCCAGTTTTTGACTCAGAAGGTTGCAGAAGTCCAGGTTTGCCCTTACTGAAACAATGAAACAATATCTTCAGGTCTCATGAATGTAATTGCTGACCATAACAGGATTATAGTGGAAATATGATAAGCTCAAAGGAAAGGGGAGTTTGGCCAGATAAAAGAGATCATCTGAAACTTTCAAGTCAGGCGAATGGTTGAAACTTTAGAAGGCCTGTCATCAGTGAACTTTCCAAAGCATAAAGACCTTGTCTATCCACAAGATCAAATAGAACAGATAATAATCAGTGCCATTACACAGGCAGGAGAAAATGCTTGGTTTTTTCAAGGAAGCACTGACCTTCATAGTCACCAAGCTTGTTTGTTAAAATAATCCATTATGAGATGAACAAGCCAAATGTCTAATTCACCCTTAGGACAATGCAGGGAGACAATATTACTCTGGCTAGGGTTTCTTCTAAAAACACAGTGAGGCTTGCAAATGAAGATGCTAAGATTGGTGTTGTTCAAATGGTTTACTTACCACCACATTTGCCCGATGAAGAGCCTCCTCCATATATGAGTAGAGGGCCAAAGCTACTGCAGGTTGAAGAAACTGATTGATATAGAAAGAGCAGTGGAAGGTTACCAAAAAGAAATAAAAGTCATTTCACAGATGAATGCTAGCGCTGATGATGCAAAGATTTTGGTACTCCTGTTTCAAAGAACTCTCTGTCTGACTATACCTACTGTGGAAAGGAGAAGGTATTGAACATATTGTATGCTTTGAATGCCAAAAGAGCAGTTGACTTAAAAAGGGTTAAAGGCATTTCATGACCACTTATCCAGAAATCAAAGGAAATCCTTCTGAGCAAACAAAGAAGTCTAGGGTGAAAGGATGCAACCTAAAAAGTGTATTTACAGTCCAGAGAAAAACTTGTGAAACACCTAGAAGCAGCAATTTATCATTGGGAAAGTAAAACAATGACCAAGGTTGAGTCATAAAATGCATGATGACAGGTATGCAATGCTATGAATAGACAAAGAGACAATTTTGAGCATATGTGTGCCACTGATATCAAAAAGAAGATTTTTTCCTTGAGGAAAGGGTCAAGCAGCAAAACAATACCATATGTCAAAAGTCCAAAAGAGGCGCCTTTCAAGAAGGGGTGTTTACAACTTTTCAAATATTTTGGTGCATTATGAAATAGCCCTTCTTTGCTAACAATCACCAAGAGAGGGAGGCAGTGAACATATATCCAGTCATGAAATGGTGCTATTGACCAAAAGGGTTTTAATACACTGATCAGAACAAAATAAAGACTGTGTGCTCAAGGGCCCTGTTTTCATATTTTACAAGTTTGTTTTTTCTGATGGAGAAGGCGAGTGATATTCAATCTTATAAATAGGCAGAGGAAGTTGGTTATGATGAATCACCACTGTTCATATGTTTTAAAAACAAACACACTTGTTATCATTTCAAAGGGCAGACTTAGCACAAGGATATAGTATCAAATAAACAGTGGCAGGAAAGTGACACAGTGAGTTGTCAAGCAGAGAATCCTGTTATAAAAAGAAACAGCTAGTGGAATGGCACTTACAGTCCAAAAGGAAACCTGTAGATCACCTAAAGATCAAGATTGTCAAACTAACTGCAAGGGCACCGGTGGTCTCCTGTAAGTGATAAAGCAGCTTTCAAACGCCTTTGACAGTTTTTGAATGACCTTTCTTTTGTTTACATTGTCACCTAAAGTGCCAAAAAGAGGGACAAAGTCGAGGTTTTGAAATATCTCTCTTATGAGAACAGGTATGTAACTTCGTGAGTAGGCAAAGCAAATCTGAAGGATTATCACTGTTTAAAAAGCAACCTGATATAAACACGGTTTTGTATCATTTAAAAAGGAGCGGATATATATATTCAAAATGACCGTTGGATATTTATTTGAAAATGATATGAGGTTGAAAGTGTCAAAAGAATGGAATAGGGAAATAAATCAGTCACTTTCGAAGTTCACAAACCGATTGCCACAGCTCCCAAGCATTACAGCGTGTTTTCCAAAAGAATTGAAGTTTTCTGCACTGTTTTAGGGCGACGCGACGGGCCTGGAATGTGGCGCGACGTGCCTGGGCGTCGTTTTGTGAAGGTTTTTAACGTCGGCGCGACGTGCCTGTAGGCGGGCGCGACGTGCCTGTAGGTGCCCGCCCGACCACACGACAGTTCCACCCGACACCTTCTTCCGGCGCGACGGGTTTTCTCCAAAGGTTGTCGCGCCCATTTTTCGAGCTGTCCAAGGGTTCTTGCACCCTCTCAAGCGAGCATCCACTAATTTCAAGGTATTTTTACAAGTTTCCATCGTGTGCAAAGTGTTGATACGTGATAAAACTATTTGAAAATCCCGCACCTTGCTAGTTTGCTAAAAAAACAAACGCAGTTTCCTACACAGTGAAATGAGGTAATTTAAGAGGGCCGAGGTTGTTAATGACAGTTTAAAACTTGAAGGCAGGGGTATAAGGTGTAGAGGTATATCTCAAAACTCACAAACAAAGAATGTATTGCCTAGACTACTGTGTGCAATGATTTTTTCACCCAAGCTAGGTCTGTCTTCCCTTGCACTGTATTACATCATTGTGGAAAATTGTTGACAGAGAGTTTTCTGTGGGTGAATGTTACATTGAAGGGCAGATTTAATTGTTGTTTTTCTAGCTCTGGAGGCAGAAGTACAAAAGCAGTTATTGTTCTCTTAAAACTTCACAAAGAAGGGGGCCTTGTTCTAAAGAACAGTTGGTTAGTGTTTGAAATTTCAGATTAAGACAGAGGTACAGGTTGAAGACCTATTGACAGAAAGCTTCCAAAGATGACAGCATAGTAAAGGAGCAGAGATTGTTGATGGCTAGATTTTGACATTAGGGGCAGAAGCACCAAAGTGGTGTTGAATTTTTCAAAACTTCACAAGTAAAAATGGCCACTGTCTAAAGGGCAGAATGCTTGGTGTTCACATTTGATATTAAAACAGAGGTGTAGGTATTATGTTGACCCCTTAAGCTCACAAACAAAGAGTGTATTTCCTAAAAACCACTGTTGCACTGTTTTTACAATCTAACTAAGCCTGCCTTTTCATTACACTACATTATATTATTTTGAAAAGTGTTGGACAGAGTTTTCTGAAGGTGAAACGGGGCTATTTGCTAGAACGTTGGGTTGTTGATGATTGGGCATTTATTGATAATCAAGTTTACATTAAGGACAGAGTTATAAAGGCAGTGATTGACTTCTCAAAAAGTCACAAGTGAAAGGTTTTTCCCTTAACGCAGTGGGCTAATTTTTCACCTAACCAAAAGGTCTCCTTCTTTCCACTGTGTGGTCTTCACAGAAATCTGCTAACAGAGATATTTTTCAAGGTAAATAACCTAAAAAGCAAGGTTATTATTTTTGAAGTTTGGTGTTGAAGACCCAAATGCAAGTGTAAGCAGGCCTCTAACAAAGTCATAAGAGGGGATTTGTTCAAGACTGTGCACAAGGAATCTACAAAGCAGTTCTTACACATAGTGTCATTGTTAAGAAAGATACATAGCTGAAGTGTATCCAGATTTGAAGAACTATTGTTAATAAGTGTAAAGGGGGTTTATTCAAGGAAGCCTTGTTGCATTCTATTCAAAATCACAGGGTCCATAACTGTCCAAGCAGTTTGGTGGCTTGTCTCAATCCAGGAGAGCATTCTTCATACATTGAAGGTAGTGTGCCTCTTCCAAGCCTGTTTCAAGTCAGAATGCCTCCAAAACGAGATCACAAAGGCGGACAACATAAGAGATATGAGCCTATCTCCATAGAAGAAATCAATGCTCATCCCTCAGTACTTTTCAATTTCCATGAAGTTGGTTGTCTTGATTTCTGTCAGAGAATAGAGGAAGTCAAGAGTTTCTCGCCACTTACACATTTGTGCACTTTGAGATTCAAAGACAAACACTTCCAGTTAGCAGGTCTTGACTTCAAAATCTCTCCAAGGTATGTATCCAAAGCTACCAAGATCCCATATCATGGTGAAAAGTGGTTTAAACAAGCGCATCTCGATCTGGAGGATTATAAACCTTTCATCAAGCCGGAACATAGAGAGACCATCACTGCTATTTTTCCTTTCTCCTATCTTCTTGACAGTTATGCTCCACTGATGAAGGCCATAATGAGATATTTCACTTGTGAAGGGAGATTTAGCCAAATATTTGCCTATCATGTTCGCTTGTTGATGCATTTTACCAGGAGCAGGCAGTTAAACCTTCCATACTTTTTGTCCAAGAGCATAGAGAAAATGGCAGCTACTGTCCAAAATAAAGCTCCACCTCAGCAAATCCCTTCTCTCTTTCACCATTCCTTGATCAAGATCATCTTCTTGCACCAGTTGGAGAAGAAAGGGGTTTCATGGGAGTCATTCATTAGCCATGACGATTTCGCCACTGTCCCTCCTGTTCATGTGTCTCCTACTCATCCTGTCCATCGCCCAGTGCCTTTATCTAGTAGGCCTACCCCTAAAAAACTCAAGATGATCACTGGGCAGCCAAGTACACAAGGAGAAGGAGAGGGCAGTGAGCCACAGGGAGAAAAGGAGGATGATAGCAGCAGCCAGATTTAGAGGAACAGCAGCAGTTGGATATCATTGGACAGCAGCTAGAGGTTGATGAACAGCATCAAATTCAGGAAGAGGGACAGCAGCAGATAGAGGTTGAAGAGCAGCAGGTTGAGCAAACACTTGAAACATCTTTTGAGCCACAAGCTGGACAGGATGTTGAGGAAGGACAGCAAGCTGAGGCTGCCTCCTTAACAGTGACTAAAACTGTTCCTAAGAAGAGGAAATTGCCTAAAAAGACAACTTCTAGCTTGCCAAGGAGAAAGAGCGCTAGATTGGCCTTCAAAGGCAAAAGTACAATTGGAGAAAGCGCCAAGCATGGAGGTAAATCAGCTGTCATCCCTATCCCAAGCGATGACAGCGACAATGAGGCACGCATCCTTGAAAATCTCCTCATTCACAAAGAAGGGCAAATCGAGGTGTTACAAGAAGATCTCCAAAGAGCAAGGAATTTCAATCATTTCTTGGAGGTTGAGAACAAACAAATGAAATTTCATGCAGCCATTCATGAGGCAAGGGCCATTAAGTACAAAAAGGAGGCAGAAAAGGCACAAGTAAGAATTGAAGAGCTTATTGGCGAATTTGATGATGAAGAAGAGGAAGACCAGCCTAGACGAAAGAGGCCTAGAACCATCGGGCTTAGGAGAGCCTTGGAGAAACAAAAGGCTGAAGAACAAGCTCAATTCAAAGCTTTTCCTCTCACTACCCTCTTTGAGCGGGAAATTGAGGAAAACAAGGAAGCTTGGCTTGAGAGGGCTAACCAGCATTTGGAGACCAAGCTTGAGAAGGCAAACAGGGATCTCGAGCTACAGAGAAAGAGAACACTTCACTTTCAGAAGCTAAACCAATTCGCCAGGCGCAAATTGAAGGTGGCGCAAGAAAAATTGAAGAAATTGAAGGAGAGGCGCCTAGCACGGAAAGAGGCAAAAAGCATATCAGCCCTCGATATTTTAGCTTCAGCTTCGGAACATGTTTCTATGGACCCTTGAGGGTCATCCATGCCAATTTTGGGCCTGTTTCGAAGACTTTTTGTTTTTTGGCATTTTTGGGGTTTTCGCCAAAAACTCATAAATGCGCCATTTCAGTTTGAAGAGTCGTCAAGGGAGGAGGGTGATACCAATGGATTCCATAATTTCATCAGCAGCTCTCCAGCGATTTTCAGGGCATTTGAAGATCATTCGCCCCTCCAAATTGGCGAAAAACAGCCTCATTTTGCACATTCTGCCCGCCCTATCAGCAGCCTGCTATTTTCTGGGTTTTTGCACACAGGTACAGTTTTGAGGGACTTTCAAAGATCAGATTGAGATGATTCCACTTGCATTGGAAAGCAGACACAGAGAGCTTTCCAACGAGCCATCATGAGTCTCATTTCGACATCGGGAAGGCTTCCATTTGCATCCAGCAAGTCAGGGGACCTTTTTCAGGCATAAATATGAAGTATTTTTGCAATTTTTGAACTCCAAAAATCTGTTTTTCCCAAATGTGCGTTAGGCTATTTTTATCATGGGAAAATCATGTAAAGTCAATATAATTTCCGTTTTTATCAGTTTTTTAGATATTTTATTAGATATTTTGTGCCTTGGGCTTTGCAAAGCCTCAAGGACAAGTTTAGATATTTTGACTTGGCCAATGGGATAGCTAGTTGCTCCAAGAGGTTTTCCTCCTTCTAGCCTATTTATCCCATGGTTCTCATTGTAAATCAGAGGCTGAACTTGAGAGAAGAATTAATGCATTGGTCATATGAGCTTTGAAGAATATACTTGAGTTATGATGTTTGGATTGCCTCTTGGATGCTTTTGAGGAATGTTGAAGGCTTGTTGATGGATTCCTTGACATGGTAGAATGGTATAGTGCTTCTTAATGTTGGTTTGTCTTCTAGTTTTCACTCATATTTCATTTTTCTTGCTGCTATAGATCAGTAAAGATTGATTTTGAGACATGCCCATGGAGGCACCTCAAAATCCCTGAATCTTCATAGCTTGATGTTTTCTTTCTCCCTTAGTTATGCTAAAGAATTCTTAGCTGCTCTTTAGTAACCTAAGGTTTTGTTGCTTAGTTTTATTCATCAATTCCATGTATGTTGAGTAGGATGTATGGTTTGCCCTACCTACCTATCAGCTGCCCATAGTTCTGTCCATAAAACTTTCTCTTTGACTGATTTGTTGATCATCTTGTTAAACCAAGGAGGCCTAGTCCCGATCTAGCCCTTTGCCTAAAACTATGAAAACTTATTTGTCCAAGTGCCCAATGACTTAGAGACTATGTTTAGGCGTTCCGGCATGGTTTATGAGTTGTTAGTTTGTCTTGTGTGTTTTCCCCAAAATCTGATAGCCTTTTCCCGAAGTTAGAGGGTCTTATACCTCTATGTAAGGCTGGAATGTTTGATTTCTATGTATTGATTAGCTTATAGTTATTCCTAGCATGATTAATGGCTTGCTATTACATGTTTATGTCTGCTATTAACTAGTTTGCACTTGAAATCCCTTGTCTTTCACCAACTTATTGTTCATTTAATCCATTTTTCCCAGAGATCCCGTCTACTGTGAATCAAATCGGCCCTACAGCAGCTTTACATCATCACTTCATAGCTTCCTTGATCTGTTTGACCCCATAGCCCAATTTATCTACATCTTGTCATCCAGTTTATGTATTTGATCAGTTTCATCCCTCACAAACTTAAAAACTAAAAAAAAACCAAAAACACACTTCATAACTAGCCTAATATCAGAACATCGCAAGTAAACACACCGACATCTTCTACACATATAGAGAGAGCCCTCTCTGAGTCCAGGAAGGCTAGGTCCTCGGGCTCCAAAGCTTGGTTTGATGTTACATCGTCATTTGGCTAGCCAATCGGCCAAATCACGGGACCCTAACAGAAACCTCCTCATCCTCCCTATAAATTCAGTATAGGAATAAAGGAATGAGATACTTTTGGGATTGGAATTTGTAAACTCATGCTGTTGGTTTTGGGTCTGAAGATATTTTCATCAAGAGAAGGAAATCAGACCATTGGAAGAGGTTTATGACATCAAGGCTCAGGTTGTAAGAATTCTCTTTTTGATTCCTGATAATACATATGGATCTCTTTTTCTCATTGTATTGTTATGAATTCATTGAAATGATGTCAATACTTAGACCCCTTGATCACTAAGTTGAAATGGTTTTTATGATTATTATATACTATAGGTGATTTGATCCTTTGCATTGTTTGTGATTGTAGGTTCTTCTCAGCATTGAAGGATTGCTTTTGAAAAAAAGGCAAAAGGCTACATCAAACGTCTCTATTAAAAGGTAGGAACATAACCTCCTCAATTCTAAGTTATAATAATTTAAAATGCTAATACTTTGAGGCATTCAAATGGTTTTTTGTTTCTAGTTACCTATTGGGGTACTAGGGAGATCGCTCTTATTTGGAAGAGGGATTAATCCACAAAACAAATTGGTGACTCCACTGGGGAATGAATTCTCCTTTGTGTCCTTTTGTAACCTTTGATGCCTTTATACCCTTTTAAGAATTGAAATTTCTAGTTTGAAACCTTTGTTTTTTTTTTCTTAATTTTCTCAATCTGCATGGTTTCTGTTAAAAAACAGAGCACAGATGTGCGCAGTTTTTGTTTAGAAACAGTGCACATGCACACTAAACTCTGTTGTCTACCTGCGCAACCTTGTAATTTTTTTAAAAGTTAAGGTTTCTCTTATTTAAGTCTAGATTTTTTGTTTTAGTGATCTTGTTAGCTTGTTTACAGTCTCATTAACTCTTTGTTAAGTTAGTTGGGTGTTTTGAATTTTCTTTTTGAGAAATTTTTAATTTGATTTTCTTTGGTCATTATTTCGAGGTTTGTCTCAGTTTCTTAACAATTTTTGCATCTTTTTTCTTTTGTTTTTGTTAATCGTCTTTGAGTGTTTTTATTTTTGACCTTTGAAATTCTCACCCAAATTTCTTTACTTACACTTGATTGGTTCTTTAGATTACATTGGTGAAGGAAAATAGCCTTGTTGTTCTTTCACTAATTTGGAATCATCTTGTGTTTGAGAATTCTCTTGCATAGATTAAATTTACGTAGTCTGAGAATTCTCATTTTCAGAATATGAACGAAAAATGTGCATATATTACATTTGCATTGTTTTCAAGTGAATTGTGCATAGATTACAGCTGCATAGTTTACATTCTGAAAAAGTCAACCATAGATTTAGATCAGTTTCTTTGATTGTATTTTTTGGGAAAGTTACTTATCTTTATATTTTTGGGCTCTGAATTTTTTGGTTTGTTGATCTATCAAAAAAGAGTCTTTCACTTCTGGAATTGGTTGTGTCAATCTCTTTTCTTTCAGTTGATCTCATCGTATATTCATTTATGCTTGTTTTAAAGAGTTATTTCATCAGTTGAAAAGATAGTTTCTCTCATTGAAAGATAGCCCTGATTTGAATTTACATGTTTTTATGCTTGTTTTAAAACACAAAAATAAGAAATTGTTTTGAATTGATTAGCATTAGTTTTTCTTGTTGAAATTAGTGCATTAGAGAATTTGTTATATTTTCTCTTATTTATCAATTTTTTCATTGATTGGAAGTGAATGGAAACTCTATCCTTACTTTAGTAAGGATTCATCGAAGTGAAAATATTACATTATCATATTCTATTGCATTCAGTTGTGGGTTAGGTCATAACACCACTGGTTTCATATTCATTTACCCTTTGAGTAAAAAATAGCCAAAATAACACAACGCTTAATAAAATTGATCTAGATATTTTTTACACTTTCTTGGGCTCATTCCACCAATTTAGTTAAAGATTAGTGCTTTGGAATAGGTAGTAGTTAACTTTCCAAAGTAACTAAACAAGCAATAGTATCTTTCGGTAGGGAAAACCCCAATTGTTGCAATTGTGCTATGGGAAGCTCTTCTTAAAAGAGTCAAGCACGAGGTCATGTCAGACCTAGTAGAATAATCGTACCTACTTCATTGGTAAGGAAATAATATGTGCACACATTACAAACAGTAAACCTCAATTAACCATTGTTGAGGAGCCTGGGATCACTTGGCAATAAACCTCGGATTTACCATGTCGGGGAGCTTTCAAGATGATTGAGCTTACTTACTCTTCCCTTGTGTGTATATCACGCTACAGACTGTTTCCCCAAGTTTAATTGTCTCATTGGTGACTTTAATGGCTATAATATTTAGGAATTTTCCCAAGGTGATAGTGGAAGGAAGGTCCCATTGTACTCAGAACAGAAGGTGACTAGACTCACTTGGAATTTTTGGAGGGTAATCTTCACTCGAGATGACTTAGTGGAGTTACTTGCACCAAAATGTTTCATTAAGAAGGTTTTCAGGGTAACTATTCCAATCGCTATTTTTTCACATTGATCTTAATGACGTTCAATTTCATCACCAACTATTGATTTTGATGTGAAAACAAATTGTTTGTGTGTGCTTTGACTCCTAGATTTGATAGCACATGTTCATTTGTTTGTTTTGTACTATTTAGAGACCTTAGATGTGGATTGTGAGTTTGAATTGTTAATATTTTTTAAATTGTTAATAAAATTCACTGAAGTTGAATCTAATGGCAACAGTTCCAGAATTTACCAACTGTTGTCCAGGTAAATCCCCTTTGCTGACAGAGGCGATCCCTCTAGCCCTAGGGTGGGTCTAGCAACCATGGGAATATACTAACATCTACCTTCCTAGATTGTAAATGGAATTCAGAGCAAGGAAGATGACCTTCCTTGTCTTGATGCTATGTTGTCATCTTCCATCGAAGCTTCTTGATCCGTCACTCTTCTCAAACTCGATACATGCTGCTACCAACATTCGATTACCTGTATAGACAGTCAAGACACCATGACAAGCGTAAAACCACGAAAAACATAAAACAATTACAACCTATCTAACTTATCAAGGAATGATAGAAGTCTCATTATAAATGTAAACAAGAGTGGAAGATAAACATTAGATGCATTTTATTATGATAAAGAGAAGGGGAGTTTACAACCAAGCCTTGATGTTGAGAATCTCCTTCGGCAGGTTTGTATCCAAGCACATTTGCAACACCCTCATGAACAAAGGTCCAAGATCTCACTATGTTATCAACACACACAAACAATCACACTCTGCACTATTCTCCCAAAGCTATGATTGCTTCTTCTTTCTATGCTAACTTTTCAGCTATATGTTCAACTAGCACATCAATGGAAGATGGCTATATTTATAGAGGAGAGGAGAAGGTTGGGATCCCTACAATAGTGGAAGGGAGGCCTTATCCCTTGGGAGGTCTCCCCATAAGGTGGAAACAAGAGGCCAAAGGAGGAAGGCCATGGTTATTCAGTCAAACCACTCCCTATGACTCATCAACAAAGTTTTTGTGATCGAAACTTCACCTCTATTCTTAAAAAACTTTCCATAAACATATTGGCACAGGCAACTAACTAAGACAGAGTGCCAGCTGGTGCAAGGGCCATTTTTAATCTGCCTCATTGGCACGAGGGCATAACAGGCTACCAGCGCTAGGGAAACAATAGATGTTTTTAGTGGTATGCTCAGGAAATGGTCAACAGAAGGAATGTTGTCCTCATGGCAAGGGATGCAATGATGGTATTTGCAAGGCATGACACTTCTAATTAGTCATGAAAATTACCCTCCAATGTGTGAGATGAGGATTGCAAGGACAATGACAAAATACTGTATAATAGATGCCCCATAAAGCATGAGGTCCAAACATGAGTGAGGGGTTAAATGATTTACAAGTACATGCAAGGAACCAGACGTTGTTGTCGAGAGACCTGCAAATCAAGGATAGATACATATACATAACTGAAATATTTGATGAAAATACATGAATCCATGGTATAGGAGCATCTATCCATCAAGAAAAGGATTATGTGAATGGATCCAAGGAGAAAGAGTGCTAGATTGGCCTTCAAAGGCAAAAGTACAATTGGAGAAAGCGCCAAGCATGGAGGTAAATCAGCTGTCATCCCTATCCCAAGCGATGACAGCGACAATGAGGCACGCATCCTTGAAAATCTTCTCATTCACAAAGAAGGGCAAATCGAGGTGTTACAAGAATATCTCCAAAGAGCAAGGAATTTCAATCATTTCTTGGAGGTTGAGAACAAACAAATGAAATTTCATGCAGCCATTCATGAGGCAAGGGCCATTAAGTACAAAAAGGAGGCAGAAAAGGCACAAGTAAGAATTGAAGAGCTTATTGACGAATTTGATGATGAAGAGGAAGACAGCCTAGGCAGGCTAGAACCATGGAGGCTTGGGAGAGCCTTGGAAAACAAAAATTTGAAACACAAACTCAATTCAGCTTTCCTAACACCCTCTTTGACGAGAAATCAAGGAAAACAAGGCTTGGCTTCGGATCCTCCACAGCATTTGAATTCTAACGAGAAAGCCGAAACGAGGGATCTCGAGCTACAGAGAAAGAGAACACTTCACTTTTAGAAGCTAAACCAATTCGCCAGGCGCAAATTGAAGGTGGCACAAGAAAAATTGAAGAAATTGAAGGAGAGGCGCCTAGCACGGAAAGAGGCAAAAAGCATATCAGCCCTCGATATTTTAGCTTCAGCTTCGGAACATGTTTCTATGGACCCTTGAGGGTCATCCATGCCAATTTTGGGCCTGTTTCGAAGACTTTTTGTTTTTTGGCATTTTTGGGGTTTTCGCCAAAAACTCATAAATGCGCCATTTCAGTTTGAAGAGTCGTCAAGGGAGGAGGGTGATACCCATGGATTCCATAATTTCATGAGCAGCTCTCCAGTGATTTTCAGGGCATTTGAAGATCATTCGCCCCTCCAAATTGGCGAAAAACAGCCTCATTTTGCACATTCTGCCCGCCCTATCAGCAGCCTGCTATTTTCTGGGTTTTTGCACACAGGTACAGTTTTGAGGGACTTTCAAAGATCAGATTGAGATGATTCCAGTTGCATTGGAAAGCAGACACAGAGAGATTTCCAACGAGCCATCATGAGTCTCATTTTGACATCGGGAAGGCTTCCATTTGCATCCAGCAAGTCAGGGGACCTTTTTCAGGCATAAATATGAAGTATTTTTGCAATTTCTGAACTCCAAAAATCTGTTTTTCCCAAATGTGCGTTAGGCTATTTTTATCATGGGAAAATCATGTAAAGTCAATATAATTTCCGTTTTTAGCAGTTTTTTAGATATTTTATTAGATATTTTGTGCCTTGGGCTTTGCAAAGCCTCAAGGACAAGTTTAGATATATTGACTTGGCCAATGGGATAGCTAGTTGCTCCATGAGGTTTTCCTCCTTCTAGCCTATTTATCCCATGGTTCTCATTGTAAATCAGAGGCTGAACTTGAGAGAAGAATTAATGCATTGGTCATATGAGCTTTGAAGAATATACTTGAGTTATGATGTTTGGATTGCCTCTTGGATGCTTTTGAGGAATGTTGAAGGCTTGTTGATGGATTCCTTGACATGGTAGAATGGTATAGTGCTTCTTAATGTGTTTTGTCTTCTAGTTTTCACTCATAATTCATTTTTCTTGCTGCTATAGATCAGTAAAGATTGATTTTGAGACATGCCCATGGAGGCACCTCAAAATCCTTGAATCTTCATAGCTTGATGTTTTCTTCTCCCTTAGTTATGCTAAAGAATTCTTAGCTGCTCTTTAGTAACCTAAGGTGTTGTTGCTAAGTTTTATTCATCAGTTCCATGTATGTTGAGTAGGATGTATGGTTTGCCCTACCTACCTATCAGCTGCCCATAGTTTCTATCCATAAAACTTTCTCTTTGACTGATTTGTTGATCATTTTGTTGAACCAAGGAGGCCTAGTTCCGATCTAGCCCTTTGCCTAAAACTATGAAAACTTATTTGTCCAAGTGCCCAATGACTTAGAGACTATGTTTAGGCGTTTCGGCATAGTTTATGAGTTGTTAGTTTGTCTCATGTGTTTTCCCCAAAATCTGATAGCCTTTTCCCGAAGTTAGAGGGTCTTATACCTCTATGTATGGCTGGAATGTCTGATTTCTATGTATTGATTAGCTTATAGTTATTCCTAGCATGATCAATGGCTTGCTATTACATGTTTATGTCTACTATTAACTAGTTTGCACTTGAAATCCCTTGTCTTTCACCAACTTATTGTCCATTTAATCCATTTTGCCCAGAGATCCCTTCTACTGTGAATCAAATCGGCCCTACAACAGCTTTACATCATCACTTCATAGCTTCCTTGATCTGTTTGACCCCATAGCCCAATTTATCTACATCTTGTTATCCAGTTTATGTATTTGATCAGTTCCATCCCTCACAAACTTAAAAACTAAAAAACCAAAAACACACTTCATAACTAGCCTAATATCAGAACATCGCAAGCAAACACACCGACATATTTTACACTTATAGAGAGAGCCCTCTCTGAGTCCAGGAAGGCTAGGTCCTTGGGCTCCAAAGCTTGGTTTGATGTTACATCGTCATTTGGCTAGCCAATTGGCCAAATCACGGGACCCTAACATAATGGCGATCACGGTGGGACTTTGAGTTAGTGACAATCTAAGGACACCTTAGAACTCTAGAAGTCCCTTATTTTTAAGAATACTATTTGATTGACTTATCCCACCGCTCACTAACATAATGGCGATCACGGTGGGACTTTGAGTCAAAACATCCTAGGTATCCCTTAGGAACTCTCAAAATCTCAGTCAAACTTAGAAGAGTAGAATCTGGTTGTCTCACCATCCTAGCAAAATGATGACTCAGCTGTAGGACACTTTTCCAAACCTCAGGACTACATAAAACTCAGAAAAAACCACAAAAACTCCCTTAGATTGGTTTTTGATAGTATTGGTGGTGGACCATACAAAAATATCTCATAACAACCAATTTTCCACCTGGCGACTCCACTAACTTCTAGTAAGCCTTACTATTTCACCAAACTCTAGGCTACTATCCGATAGACCTATCCCATCACTCACCAACATAGCGAGAGATGGTAAGACACTGAGTACATAATAGTCCAACAAACTCTTATAGACTCTTTGGTCCTTAGGTACCATAAACAAGCAAGCAGTCCATAGACTCATTTTTTAGAGTAAGCTCTTTTTGTTCTCATCACCCTAGAAAAGTGTTGAAACAAGTCTAGAATACTTTAACAAACCATAGGCTGCACATATATTCAGAAAATCCAAAACATTCTCAGATTAGTTACTGGTGGTGGACCATAGCTATCTTCACAAAAACAATCCATTTCCACCTGGCAACTCCACTAAACCATCCCTTTTATTTTGACCATCCTTCGCCTTAGTATAACTTTAGGACAATCACCCATCCAGAACATTCACCAGTATCATTCTCTCTGAACCCCGGATCTAAAATCTGGCTTCACGAAGAATCAATACCAGATCCCATCCAAACCCAAATCCCCCTATCATAGTAGATGACCCAGAAAAGATTCTGTGGCAAACATCTGAAACCAATCATCTAGCTACCGATAGATCCATCCGTAGAACAAGATCTGTACCTAAAACTCGCAATATCCTTCTAGATTCACCTTCGGAACTAGAGTCATCACAAGCTTTTCCCCGAAGCAAATCATATAGTAGGATAAACTCCGACAATCTTGAACCCCTAAACCCATCACAGAGTCCTATTAGAGAAGCTTCACCCACCACTCCTCCTGATTTCCAGCTTCTTTATCAATTTGGCTCCTATCATCCTAGATCTGCTCAAAACCAGATCACTAGTCCAAGATCATCCGCTACACCTGTGCAAACCACTTCATTTCAGCCTACTAGTCCCCATCTTGTACGCCATCCATTAGCTCCAGTCATGGCAGCCTGGTACGCGCCTTTGGTGTTACCACCACCTTTAGCTCCTCTCCCAAACAAATATCAAGACAAGATCCCACACTTTAGTGGAGAAGACACCACCACACCTCAACAGCATATAAGTAGAATGACTGATGCTTATGAATACCTAGAGGTACAAGACGAGACTGTCCGAATGAGAATATTTGCCCAAAGTCTTGGTGGTGAACCTAAAGCATGGTTCAAAAGCTTAGCTCCAAACAGTATCCATGATATCCCAGAACTACATCAAGTTTTCAGAAATAGGTGGGAAATCCGAAGAAACCCCATTCAAATCCTGTCAGAATATAACAGCCTAAAGCGGGAAAATGGGGAAAGTGTCCAAGCTTACTGTACTAGGTTCAACAGTGTATATAACTCCACTGTCTTCAGCCTCACTAGTTTAAACTTTAGCAAATTTCACGAGGGTTTTGATCGGACATGACATATCATGCGAGGATAAAGATCCTACCTTGGAGGAAATGCAACAAATAGCTATAAACGAGATGCCAACTTAGGCGAAAAGAGAGAGCGAGGACTAGATGAAGGGAGTCTATATAAGGCTCAGTCTACCAATCCTGCTCCTGATCCAGAATAGATGACCTAGTCAAATCCATGGCTAAAATGTGGGAAAAGATCAATGAAAAAGCTCCTGTTAGGGACAACCAGCCAAACCCCCCAATTAGAAACCGAAACCAAAACTTTAGGAGGGAACAGCCCCAAAACAGACCAAGGGATAATGACCAACAGATCAGGCCACCATTCAATGAAAACTATGTAGAAGAAGATGATAGGGACTCAGAACCTCTTGATGAACATCATTTAAACCTTATAGGGTCTGACAATGAAGGTGAGGTGTACCTCACCGAAGAAGAACAAGCCTTCTTTTCGCCTGATGAAGATGAGACCAATTATGAGGATCTTGATGACCCTGCCATAGAGTTTCAAAATGCTATTGAAGAAGCCCACAGGCAATATGACCTTAGGAGCAAGAGAAACCAAGATAATGTCAAGAGAGGTAATTCTGATACTGCTAAAGCTCCAAATACCATCCTCAAAAAGACATCAAGCAGTGACCAAATCAAGGTTGAAAAGACTGATCAAAGCCAAGCTAAAGTCACCCAAACTAGTCCTCTCCCATATACTCCTGATACTTCTACCAAGGTCACCAAAAAAACTATGGCAAGCAAAACCCCTAAACAAGGTCAACAAACTCAGAACATGGACAAGGTCTTAGCTGAAAAAGTTGAAACAAACATATCTAAACTTCAAGTGCCTTTTAGCTTTGAAGGCGAAATCGCTAAGATCAAAATCACCATGCCTCTTACTGAACTCATTGCCCAAAACTCTTATAAATCCCAAGTACTAAAGGTCCTAAATCTAGGGAATGATGCAAACACTGTTAATCTCACTGATGACATTCCTGAAGTATTGTTTGGTCCAAATGTAGAGGGAAAATTCCAAGAGGGAGCTACTCTTCCATTTTACATTAGCCTAAACATCCACGACCAAATCCTCCACAATGCCATGCTAGACTCCGGCGCCTCGCATAATCTTATCAGAGAACAAATATGAAAAGATAAACAGCTCTGGACCTTACACAATATACTCATTTGGCAGAGTGGATGCCTAGATTTGATCAAAGTACTAACTTGTACGAGGAATGCTCTACGAAACATCCCCAATAATGGATATAGCAGTGAATATTCCTCAGTATGGGGTCTTCTCTCCGGCCCAGGGAGCCAAACTCTCAAGGGAACATCCTTCTGTCATATGCCACCATTCTGTTTGGCTGGACAGGATACTCTACAAATCACATGAAATACATGATTAGCAGTCAAGATATGCCCGATAACATTCCAATGTGTTCTTTGCGCTCCGACTTAAACTCTTTCATTATGCATATTGATGTAAATTTGGAGGAAGAGTCAGAAGGAACTGATATAGACCTAGATCCACCACATCAGTTGTCCTTGGTACCTTATGATGAGCTGGACACTCAAAACTACCTTGATCATGAACAGCTGTGCCTTGAAGAAAGTAAGTTTCCTCTCTCCCAAGTAGGATTAGAGCAAGAAGCACAAAATCTCATGTACTATCAAGCAAATTGCTCTAGCTTTAATCAGATGCCAGCAGTAACTTGTGGAAATTTCTTCCGGGTAAAAGCTTTAGAAGACCTTCACATCATAAACCTATTTGGAACTCGGGAGAAAGGGAGTTTAATGTTTTTACCATACCTCAAAGATTTACCATCATGTGACCCTCCTACTGTAAATAAAACTTTGACTATAACCTCAGTATCTCAACATCTTGAGAAAATGCCAAATGACCTTTTTATGAGCAAGGATGACAGTCATAATCCCGGCATACCTGAACTACTGAAATTGGCTCATATTTTGTCTTTTCATGAAGAACTTAGAAAGGCTAAAATCAGGAATCTCATGCAAAATACCGGTTTCTACAGGAAAAACAAGGGAAAACATTGTATTACTACCTTTTCCCCAAAGAACAACTTTAACAGAAACAAACACAGCGAACTGAAACAAACTGAAATGATCAAGGAGAGAAATAATGGCCATAGAATCTGCTTTGATTTTAAAAATAATACTGCATCTCCATATAACCAAAATCATGTTTGTTCTACTCAAGATCATGATTTACCAAGTGAAAATGTTTCTAATGATGTACTGTTGCAAGATCATCTTTCAGATCATAATCATCAAATTCCTTTACAAAGTAGACAACTTAAAGATTTTTTCCAGTTTGTGGGAGGTAAATCTGATTTCAAGTTCAAAATTGCTAAACCACCCAATATCAGAAATCTGTTCATGAAAGCCATGTTCCCAGTGTTAAATTTCTGTGTTGTTACATACCTTGATGATGTCACTATCTATTTCAAGAATTATCAAGAGTACATACATTACCTGAAGAAAGCATACAGCAAGGAAAGGAGTGGAAATCAGATATTCAGAGAAGTACAGAGGGAGGATACCGGGTTGTTTAGAGATTCTTGCATGAATCCCTATGTCATGTTAGAGAGAGAAAATTTCCCAAATTTTTCTTTTCAAGAGTTAAGTGGGCCTAGGGTGAGAGGAGATCCTTACGAGGATAAGATGCTGAAATTCCGTCATTTCCAAGATTTTTGAGTTTGAGACACTTTCAGTCATTGTACATACCATTGTTTAAAATATTGAAAAAATAGAAAAATCAAAAACAGTAAAAGATAGGAAAGTCAAAAACAGTAAAAAGCAGAAAAGAGGGCAAGTGAAGATAGAACCAAGGCCCCACATTCCAAAAAATAGTCTTTCAGAAAGCAAGCAAGTCTAAATGCCGCTACTAGTACTTCAATGTCTTGTTCAGCTATCTTGCCTAATCATAGCTGAGCATGTTTAAATTTATTTGCTGATAAGTTAGTGAGCGTCAAGATAGTCAACATTGTGTAAGATTGACTTATCACAGAGCTTAGATTAGGGAGAGATTCTGGTTCCACATGCCTAAAACAGAACCAAAGAGAGAAGCGAGGGATGAAAAACACATTGTACATCTTAGCCCCGCTTGTCTAGTTTCCTTTGTTGCAGAATAACATTTGTGTGAAGCTTGTCCTTTATGCCACAAATGCATGACAAATCAGACCGCCTAATCCTGATTTGATCATTTTTAAATTTCATGTTGTAGATTAGAGAATGAAATCCTGTCAAACTGCTTAATCTTGACAGTCGATCTAGTTTTAGGTAGAGAAATGAAAGGAGTTCATCAGCTTAATCTGAACTCCCGGCAGATATAAGAGTAGAAATAGATAGTTTCATTTTGCAAAAAGAAAAATATGCATTGTCAAAAGGCTGCTAGTTCAAATGCGCCAAACAGAAGAAAAAATGTTAGGAAAGATAGTGGGGTAGGTAGAAGTATCATTGATGTTAACCATGCTGACACGTTTCAGAAATAACATCAAGAGAAGGGTAAATTTTGCACCAATGGATAAAGCACTGGTCTTCATAATCCAAAAATCTGAATTCTGGACACCTCCTGACGAGGAGCTGCCCTCCCCAAATGGAGCCACTGTTAGCCATCAGTATTTTTTTTGCATGTTAGTGATGACTATATCTTCAGCTGAGTTTTCTAGAAACTGATTTCCTTATGTCAATATGTCATCCAGAAAACCCTCCCAAAACTTTTTCCTATTAGGTCCACCCACAGCAAAGCCGGCCTATGGCATGGCAATCTCCTCCCCAACCTCGGCCTTAGTAGTCACGCCTTCGGCTGAAGCAAATCCACCCTCTCGTTTTCTGTCTCCCCTTACATATTTAGAGAAATGACGTTTGGACATTCCACCCAGCAATCATGTCAGTCCAGCCCCATCTGCAGCAGACCTACCATGACTGATCCCTTAATTTGCAAATGAGTTTGACAAACAGCCTTAATTCACGCCACTCATATTCTCTAGGTCTCAGCACTGCATAAAGCTCATTCTCAAGCTGACTAGTAGGTTTTTTCACTGTGTTCTATGGTCCTTCAAAGACAGGAAATATGTTTCATCTCATGGAGTAAGTGTTTGAGTTTACAGTTAGAAGAACAGCTGCTTCTAAGTGTATTATGAGCCTGAGATAAAATTGCAAAACAAAGGTCACTCATCAGGACATTACAGCTCTTTCCATCATGAAAATCACAGTAAGAAAGGGTCGCCACTGTCTCAGCTACATGGCAAATTGTCAAGGCCCAGAACCTCCTTCATTTACCAGCAGAGGGTTAGCGCGCCTCCTTCATACATAAGCAGAGGGCGCAGGCCAGTTTTTGACTCAGAAGGTTGCAGAAGTCCAGGTTTGCCCTTACTGAAACAATGAAACAATATCTTCGAGGTCTCAGATATAATTCTTGTCTACTTAGAGGTCCCTAGTGGAAATGAAATAACTCAAGGAAAGGGGAGTTTGGCCTGATAAAGGAGATCATCTGAAACTTTCAAGTCAGGTGAATGGTTGAAACTTTAGAAGGCCTGTCATCAGTAAACCTTCCAAAGCATAAGGACCCTGTCTATCCACAAGATCAAATAGAACAGATGATAATCAGTGCCATTACACAAGCAGGAGAAAGTGCTTGGTTTTTCAAGGAAACACTGACCTTCATAGTCACAAAGTTGTTTATTATCATCATTATAGATGAATTTCCTTAATATCATTACCTTGGATAATAGAGACAATATTATAAATTTGAGTTTCTTCTAAAAATACAGTGAGGCTTGCAAATGATACTTTGATTGGTATTGTTCAAATGGTTACACCATTTTCCAATTGAAAGACTCTCTATAGAGTGAAGGCCAACCTCACGAGTTGAAAAAGCCAGGTGATATAGAAGAAGCAGTGGAAGGTTACCAAAAAGAAAATAAGCCATTCCTGAATGAATGTGTACATTATTATGTTTTGGTACTCCTGTTTAAAAGAACTCGACTACACTACTGGAAAGGAGAGGTATTGAACATGTGTCATGTGTATGCTTTGAATGCCAAAGGAGCAGTTAACATAAAAAGGGTTAAAGACATTCCATGACCACTTATCCAGAAATCAAAGGAAATCCTTCTGAGCAAACAAAGAAGTCTAGGGTGAAAGGATGCAACCTAAAAAGTGTATTTACAGTCCAGAGAAAAACTTGTGAAACACCTAGAAGCAGCAATTTATCATTGGGAAAGTAAAACAATGACCAAGGTTGAGTCATAAAATGCATGATGACAGGTATGCAATGATATGAATAGACAAAGAGACAATTTTGAGCATATGTGTGCCACTGATATCAAAAAGAAGATTTTCTCCTTGAGGACAGGGTCAAGCAGCAAAACAATACCATATGTCAGAAGTCCAAAAGAGGCGCCTTTCAAGAAGGGGTGTTTACAACTTTTCAAATATTTTGGTGCATTATGAAATAGCCCTTCTTTGCTAACAATCACCAAGAGAGGGAGGCAGTGAACATATATCCAGTCATGAAATGGTGCTATTGACCAAAAGGGTTTTAATACACTGATCAGAACAAAATAAAGACTGTGTGCTCAAGGGCCCTATTTTCATATTTTACAAGTTTGTTTTTTCTGATGGAGAAGGCGAGTGATATTCAATCTTATAAATAGGCAGAGGAAGTTGGTTATAATGAATCACCACTGTTCATATGTTTTAAAAACAAACACACTTGTTATCATTTCAAAGGGCAGACTTAGCACAAGGATATAGTATCAAATAAACAGTGGCAGGAAAGTGACACAGTGAGTTGTCAAGCAGAGAATCCTGTTATAAAAAGAAACAGCTAGTGGAATGGCACTTACAGTCCAAAAGGAAACCTGTAGATCACCTAAAGATCAAGATTGTCAAACTAACTGCAAGGGCACCGGTGGTCTCCTGTAAGTGATAAAGCAGCTTTCAAACGCCTTTGACAGTTTTTGAATGACCTTTCTTTTGTTTACATTGTCACCTAAAGTGCCAAAAAGAGGGACAAAGTCGAGGTTTTGAAATGTCTCTCTTATGAGAACAGGTATGTAACTTCGTGAGTAGGCAAAGAAAATCTGAAGGATTATCACTGTTTAAAAAGCAACCTGATATAAACACGGTTTTGTATCATTTAAAAAGGAGCGGATATATATATTCAAAATGACCGTTGGATATTTATTTGAAAATGATATGAGGTTGAAAGTGTCAAAAGAATGGAATAGGGAAATAAATCAGTCACTTTCGAAGTTCACAAACCGATTGCCACAGCTCCCAAGCATTACAGCGTGTTTTCCAAAAGAATTGAAGTTTTCTGCACTGTTTTAGGGCGGCGCGATGGGCCTGGAATGTGGCGCGACGTGCCTGGGCGTCGTTTTGTGAAGGTTTTTAACGTCGGCGCGACGTGCCTGTAGGCGGGCGCGACGTGCCTGTAGGTGCCCGCCCGACCACACGACAGTTCCACCCGACACCTTCTTCCGGCGCGACGGGTTTTCTCCAAAGGTTGCCGCGCCCATTTTTCGAGCTGTCCAAGGGTTCTTGCACCCTCTCAAGCGAGCATCCACTAATTTCAAGGTATTTTTACAAGTTCCCATCGTGTGCAAAGTGTTGATACGTGATAAAACTATTTGAAAATCCCGCACCTTGCTAGTTTGCTAAAAAAACAAACGCAGTTTCCTACACAGTGAAATGAGGTAATTTAAGAGGGCCGAGGTTGTTAATGACAGTTTAAAACTTGAAGGCAGGGGTATAAGGTGTAGAGGTATATCTCAAAACTCACAAACAAAGAATGTATTGCCTAGACTACTGTGTGCAATGATTTTTTCACCCAAGCTAGGTCTGTCTTCCCTTGCACTGTATTACATCATTGTGGAAAATTGTTGACAGAGAGTTTTCTGTGGGTGAATGTTACATTGAAGGGCAGATTTAATTGTTGTTTTTCTAGCTCTGGAGGCAGAAGTACAAAAGCAGTTATTGTTCTCTTAAAACTTCACAAAGAAGGGGGCCTTGTTCTAAAGAACAGTTGGTTAGTGTTTGAAATTTCAGATTAAGACAGAGGTACAGGTTGAAGACCTATTGACAGAAAGCTTCCAAAGATGACAGCATAGTAAAGGAGCAGAGATTGTTGATGGCTAGATTTTGACATTAGGGGCAGAAGCACCAAAGTGGTGTTGAATTTTTCAAAACTTCACAAGTAAAAATGGCCACTGTCTAAAGGGCAGAATGCTTGGTGTTCGCATTTGATATTAAAACAGAGGTGTAGGTATTATGTTGACCCCTTAAGCTCACAAACAAAGAGTGTATTTCCTAAAAACCACTGTTGCACTGTTTTTACAATCTAACTAAGCCTGCCTTTTCATTACACTACATTATATCATTTTGAATATTGTTGGACAGAGTTTTCTGAAGGTGAAACAGGGCTATTTGCTAGAAGGTTGGGTTGTTGATGATTGGGCATTTGTTGATAATCAAGTTTACATTAAGGGCAGAGTTATAAAGGCAGTGATTGACTTCTCAAAGTGCATGAGTGGAAGGTGTTTTCCTTAACACTGTGGGCTAATTTTTCACCTAGCCAAAAGGTCTCCTCCCTTTTCCACTGTGTGGTCTCTACAGAAATCTGCTAACAGAGGTATTTTTCAAGATAAATGATCTGAAGAACAGGGTTATTATTTTTAAAGTTTGGTATTGAAGACCCAAATACAAGTGTAAGCAGGCCTCTAACAAAGTCACAAGAGGGGTGATTGTTCAAGACTGTGCACAGAGAATCTACAAAGCAGTTTCTTACACATGGTACCATTGTTAAGAAGGATACATAGCTGAAGTGTATCCAGATTTGAAGAACTGTTGTTAATAAGTGTAGAGGGGGCTTATTCAAGGAAGCATTGTTGCATTTTATTCAAAATCACAGGGTCCATAACTATCCAAGCAGTGTAGTGGCCAGTTTCAATCCAGCAGAGCATTCTTCATACATTGAAGGCAGTGTGCCTCTTCCAAGCCTGTTTCAAGTCAGAATGCCTCCAAAACGAGATCCCAAAGGCGGACAACATAAGAGATATGAGCCTATCTCCATAGAAGAAATCAATGCTCATCCCTTAGTACTTTTCAATTTCCATGAAGTTGGCTGTCTCGATTTCTGTCAGAGGATAGAGGAAGTCAAGAGTTTCTCGCTACTTACACATTTGTGCGCTTTGAGATTCAAGGACAAACACTTCCAGTTAGCAGGTCTTGACTTCAAAATCTCTCCAAATTGTATCCAAAGCACAGGAATCCATATCATGGTGAAAAGTGGTTTAAACAAGCGCATCTTGATCTGGAAGATTATAAACCTTTCATCAAACCTGAACATAGGGAAACCATCACTGCTATTTTCCCTTTCTCCTATCTTCTTGATAGTTATGCTCCGCTGATGAAAGCCATAATGAGATATTTCACTTGTGAAGGGAGGTTTAGCCAAATATTTGCCTATCATGTTCGCTTGTTGATGCATTTTACCAGAAGCAGGCAATTAAACCTTCCATACTTTTTTTCCAAAAGCATAGAGAAAATGGCAGCTACTGTCCAAAAGAAGGCTCCACCTCAGCAAATCCCTTCTCTCTTTCATCATTCCTTGATCAAGATTATCTTCTTACACCAGCTAGAGAAGAAAGGGGTTTCATCGGATTTATTCCTGTTAGCCATGACGATTTCGCCCCTGTCCCCTCTGTTCTTGTCTCCCTAGAGCACATCCTAGCCAGCCCGATTGCCTTTATCTGGTAAGGCCCTGCCCCTAAAAAAACTCAAGATGATCAGCGGGCAGCCAAATTTCACACAAGGAGAAGGAGAGGGCAGTGAGCCACAGGGAGAAAAGGAGGATGATGAGCAGCAGCAGCCAATTTTTGAGGGACAGCAGCAGTTAGATATCATTGGACAGCAGCTAGAGGTTGATGAACAGCATCAAATTCAGGAAGAGGGACAGCAGCAGACAGAGGTTGAAGAGCAGCAGGTTGAGCAAGCAATTGAAGCATCTTTTGAGCCACAAGCTGGACAGGATGTTGAGGAAGGACAACAAGCTGAAGCTGCCTCCTTGATGGTGACCAAAACTGTCCCTAAGAAGAGGAAATTGCCCAAAAAGACAACTCCTAGCTTGCCAAGGAGAAAGAGCGCTAGATTGGCCTTCAAAGGCAAAAGTACAGTTGGAGAAAGCGCCAAGCATGGAGGTAAATCAGCTGTCATCCCTATCCCAAGCGATGACAGCGACAATGAGGCACGCATCCTTGAAAATCTCCTCATTCACAAAGAAGGGCAAATTGAGGTGTTACAAGAAGATCTCCAAAGGGCAAGGAATTTCAATCATTTCTTGGAGGTTGAGAACAAACAAATGAAATTTCATGCGGCCATTCATGAGGCAAGGGCCATCAAGTACAAAAAGGAGGCAGAAAAGGCGCAAGTAAGAATTGAAGAGCTTATTGGCGAATTTGATGATGAAGAAGAGGAAGACCAGCCTAGGCGAAAGAGGCCTAGAACCATCGGGCTTAGGAGAGCTTTGGAGAAACAAGGAGCAGAAGAAACAGCTCAATTAAACTTTCCTCTCACTACCCTCTTTGGTGAGGGGGGGGGGGGGGGGAAAACAAGGGCTTTGACTAAAAAAGGCTAAACGACATTTGGAGAAGCGCTTGAGAAAGACAATGAGGATCTCAACCTAGGAAGAAGATACTTCATTTGAAAGCCTTAACAATTAGCAGTCTGCCAGTGAAGATGGCAAGAAAAGTAAGAAAAGAAAATTGTTGAAGAAAGCCTACTTTGAGGCCTAACTTCCTCAGCCCTCGATATTTTAGCTTCAGCTTCGGAACATGTTTCTATGGACCCTTGAGGGTCATACATGCCAATTTTGGGCCTGTTTCGAAAACTTTTTGTTTTTTGGCATTTTTGGGGTTTTCGCCAAAAACTCATAAATGCGCCATTTCAGTTTGATGAGTCGTCAAGGGAGGAGGGTGACACCAATGGATTCCATAATTTCATGAGCAGCTCTCCGGCGATTTTCAGGGCATTTTAAGATCATTCGCCCCTCCAAATTGGCGAAAAACAGCCTCATTTTGCACATTCTGCCCGCCATATCAGCAGCCTGCTATTTTTCTGGGTTTTTGCACACAGGTACAGTTTTGAGGGACTTTCAGAGATCAGATTGAGATGATTCCACTTGCATTGGAAAGAAGACACAGAGAGCTTTCCAACAAGCCATCATGAGCCTCATTTCGACATTGGGAAGGCTTCCATTTGCATCCAGCAAGTCAGGGGATCTTTTTCAGGCAAAATATGAAGTATTTTTGCAATTTTTGAACTCCAAAAATCTGCTTTTCCCAAATGTGCGTTAGGCTATTTTTATCATGGGAAAATCATGTAAAGTCAATATAATTTCCGTTTTTAGCAGTTTTTTAGATATTTTATTAGATATTTTGTGCACTTGGGCTTTGCAAAATACCTGAGGACAAGTTTAGATATTTTGACTTGGCTTGATAGGAATAGAGTAGTTGCTCCATGAGGTTTTCCTCTTCCTTCTATTTATCCCATACTTCTCATTGTAAATCAGAGGCTGAACTTGAGAGAAGAATTAATGCATTGGTCATATGAGCTTTGAAGAATACACTTGGGTTATGATGTTTGGATTGCCTCTTGGATGCTTTTGAGGAATGTTGAAGGCTTGTTGATGGATTCCTTGACATGGTAGAATGGTATAGTGCTTCTTAATGTGTTTTGTCTTCTAGTTTTCACTCATATTTCATTTTTCTTGCTGCTATAGATCATTAAAGATTGATTTTGAGACATGCCCATGGAGGCACCTCAAAATCCCTGAATCTTCATAGCTTGATGTTTTCTTCTCCCTTAGTTATGCTAAAGAATTCTTAGCTGCTCTTTAGTAACCTAAGGTTTTGTTGCTTAGTTTTATTCATCAGTTCCATGTATGTTGAGTAGGATGTATGGTTTTCCCTACCTACCTATCAGCTTCCCATAGTTCTGTCCATAAAACTTTCTCTTTGACTGATTTGTTGATCATCTTGTTAAACCAAGGAGGCCTAGTCCCGATCTAGCCCTTTGCCTAAAACTATGAAAACTTATTTGTCCAAGTGCCCAATGACTTAGAGACTATGTTTAGGCGTTCCGGCATGGTTTATGAGTTGTTAGTTTGTCTCATATGTTTTCCCCAAAGTCTGATAGCCTTTTCCCGAAGTTAGAGGGTCTTATACCTCTATGTATGGCTGGAATGTTCGATTTCTATGTATTGATTAGCTTATAGTTATTCCTAGCATGATTAATGGCTTGCTATTACATGTTTATGTATGCTATTAACTAGTTTGCACTTGAAATCCCTTGTCTTTCACCAACTTATTGTTCATTTAATCCATTTTGCCCAGAGATCCCTTCTACTGTGAATCAAATCGGCCCTACAGCAGCTTTACATCATCGCCTCATTAGCTTCCTTGATCTGTTCGACCCCATAGCCCAATTTATCTACATCTTGTCATCCAGTTTATGTATTTGATCAGTTTCATCCCTCACAAACTTAAAAACTAAAAAAAAACCAAAAACACACTTCATAACTAGCCTAATATCAAAGCATCGCAAGTAAACACACCGACATCTTCTACACATATAGAGAGAGCCCTCTCTGAGTCCAGGAAGGCTAGGTCCTCGGGCTCCAAAGCTTGGTTTGATGTTACATCGTCATTTGGCTAGCCAATCGGCCAAATCACGGGACCCTAACAGAAACCTCCTCATCCTCCCTATAAATTCAGTATAGGAATAAAGGAATGAGATACTTTTGGGATTGGAATTTGTAAACTCATGCTGTTGGTTTTGGGTCTGAAGATATTTTCATCAAGAGAAGGAAATCAGACCATTGGAAGAGGTTTATGACATCAAGGCTCAGGTTGTAAGAATTCTCTTTTTGATTCCTGATAATACATATGGATCTCTTTTTCTCATTGTATTGTTATGAATTCATTGAAATGATGTCAATACTTAGACCCCTTGATCACTAAGTTGAAATGGTTTTTATGATTATTATATACTATAGGTGATTTGATCCTTTGCATTGTTTGTGATTGTAGGTTCTTCTCAGCATTGAAGGATTGCTTTTGAAAAAAAGGCAAAAGGCTACATCAAACGTCTCTATTAAAAGGTAGGAACATAACCTCCTCAATTCTAAGTTATAATAATTTAAAATGCTAATACTTTGAGGCATTCAAATGGTTTTTTGTTTCTAGTTACCTATTGGGGTACTAGGGAGATCGCTCTTATTTGGAAGAGGGATTAATCCACAAAACAAATTGGTGACTCCACTGGGGAATGAATTCTCCTTTGTGTCCTTTTGTAACCTTTGATGCCTTTATACCCTTTTAAGAATTGAAATTTCTAGTTTGAAACCTTTGTTTTTTTTTTCTTAATTTTCTCAATCTGCATGGTTTCTGTTAAAAAACAGAGCACAGATGTGCGCAGTTTTTGTTTAGAAACAGTGCACATGCACACTAAACTCTGTTGTCTACCTGCGCAACCTTGTAATTTTTTTAAAAGTTAAGGTTTCTCTTATTTAAGTCTAGATTTTTTGTTTTAGTGATCTTGTTAGCTTGTTTACAGTCTCATTAACTCTTTGTTAAGTTAGTTGGGTGTTTTGAATTTTCTTTTTGAGAAATTTTTAATTTGATTTTCTTTGGTCATTATTTCGAGGTTTGTCTCAGTTTCTTAACAATTTTTGCATCTTTTTTCTTTTGTTTTTGTTAATCGTCTTTGAGTGTTTTTATTTTTGACCTTTGAAATTCTCACCCAAATTTCTTTACTTACACTTGATTGGTTCTTTAGATTACATTGGTGAAGGAAAATAGCCTTGTTGTTCTTTCACTAATTTGGAATCATCTTGTGTTTGAGAATTCTCTTGCATAGATTAAATTTACGTAGTCTGAGAATTCTCATTTTCAGAATATGAACGAAAAATGTGCATATATTACATTTGCATTGTTTTCAAGTGAATTGTGCATAGATTACAGCTGCATAGTTTACATTCTGAAAAAGTCAACCATAGATTTAGATCAGTTTCTTTGATTGTATTTTTTGGGAAAGTTACTTATCTTTATATTTTTGGGCTCTGAATTTTTTGGTTTGTTGATCTATCAAAAAAGAGTCTTTCACTTCTGGAATTGGTTGTGTCAATCTCTTTTCTTTCAGTTGATCTCATCGTATATTCATTTATGCTTGTTTTAAAGAGTTATTTCATCAGTTGAAAAGATAGTTTCTCTCATTGAAAGATAGCCCTGATTTGAATTTACATGTTTTTATGCTTGTTTTAAAACACAAAAATAAGAAATTGTTTTGAATTGATTAGCATTAGTTTTTCTTGTTGAAATTAGTGCATTAGAGAATTTGTTATATTTTCTCTTATTTATCAATTTTTTCATTGATTGGAAGTGAATGGAAACTCTATCCTTACTTTAGTAAGGATTCATCGAAGTGAAAATATTACATTATCATATTCTATTGCATTCAGTTGTGGGTTAGCTCATAACACCACTGGTTTCATATTCATTTACCCTTTGAGTAAAAAATAGCCAAAATAACACAACGCTTAATAAAATTGATCTAGATATTTTTTACACTTTCTTGGGCTCATTCCACCAATTTAGTTAAAGATTAGTGCTTTGGAATAGGTAGTAGTTAACTTTCCAAAGTAACTAAACAAGCAATAGTATCTTTCGGTAGGGAAAACCCCAATTGTTGCAATTGTGCTATGGGAAGCTCTTCTTAAAAGAGTCAAGCACGAGGTCATGTCAGACCTAGTAGAATAATCGTACCTACTTCATTGGTAAGGAAATAATATGTGCACACATTACAAACAGTAAACCTCAATTAACCATTGTTGAGGAGCCTGGGATCACTTGGCAATAAACCTCGGATTTACCATGTCGGGGAGCTTTCAAGATGATTGAGCTTACTTACTCTTCCCTTGTGTGTATATCACGCTACAGACTGTTTCCCCAAGTTTAATTGTCTCATTGGTGACTTTAATGGCTATAATATTTAGGAATTTTCCCAAGGTGATAGTGGAAGGAAGGTCCCATTGTACTCAGAACAGAAGGTGACTAGACTCACTTGGAATTTTTGGAGGGTAATCTTCACTCGAGATGACTTAGTGGAGTTACTTGCACCAAAATGTTTCATTAAGAAGGTTTTCAGGGTAACTATTCCAATCGCTATTTTTTCACATTGATCTTAATGACGTTCAATTTCATCACCAACTATTGATTTTGATGTGAAAACAAATTGTTTGTGTGTGCTTTGACTCCTAGATTTGATAGCACATGTTCATTTGTTTGTTTTGTACTATTTAGAGACCTTAGATGTGGATTGTGAGTTTGAATTGTTAATATTTTTTAAATTGTTAATAAAATTCACTGAAGTTGAATCTAATGGCAACAGTTCCAGAATTTACCAACTGTTGTCCAGGTAAATCCCCTTTGCTGACAGAGGCGATCCCTCTAGCCCTAGGGTGGGTCTAGCAACCATGGGAATATACTAACATCTACCTTCCTAGATTGTAAATGGAATTCAGAGCAAGGAAGATGACCTTCCTTGTCTTGATGCTACGTTGTCATCTTCCATCGAAGCTTCTTGATCCGTCACTCTTCTCAAACTCGATACATGCTGCTACCAACATTCGATTACCTGTATAGACAGTCAAGACACCATGACAAGCGTAAAACCACGAAAAACATAAAACAATTACAACCTATCTAACTTATCAAGGAATGATAGAAGTCTCATTATAAATGTAAACAAGAGTGGAAGATAAACATTAGATGCATTTTATTATGATAAAGAGAAGGGGAGTTTACAACCAAGCCTTGATGTTGAGAATCTCCTTCGGCAGGTTTGTATCCAAGCACATTTGCAACACCCTCATGAACAAAGGTCCAAGATCTCACTATGTTATCAACACACACAAACAATCACACTCTGCACTATTCTCCCAAAGCTATGATTGCTTCTTCTTTCTATGCTAACTTTTCAGCTATATGTTCAACTAGCACATCAATGGAAGATGGCTATATTTATAGAGGAGAGGAGAAGGTTGGGATCCCTACAATAGTGGAAGGGAGGCCTTATCCCTTGGGAGGTCTCCCCATAAGGTGGAAACAAGAGGCCAAAGGAGGAAGGCCATGGTTATTCAGTCAAACCACTCCCTATGACTCATCAACAAAGTTTTTGTGATCGAAACTTCACCTCTATTCTTAAAAAACTTTCCATAAACATATTGGCACAGGCAACTAACTAAGACAGAGTGCCAGCTGGTGCAAGGGCCATTTTTAATCTGCCTCATTGGCACGAGGGCATAACAGGCTACCAGCGCTAGGGAAACAATAGATGTTTTTAGTGGTATGCTCAGGAAATGGTCAACAGAAGGAATGTTGTCCTCATGGCAAGGGATGCAATGATGGTATTTGCAAGGCATGACACTTCTAATTAGTCATGAAAATTACCCTCCAATGTGTGAGATGAGGATTGCAAGGACAATGACAAAATACTGTATAATAGATGCCCCATAAAGCATGAGGTCCAAACATGAGTGAGGGGTGAAATGATTTACAAGTACATGCAAGGAACCAGACGTTGTTGTCGAGAGACCTGCAAATCAAGGATAGATACATATACATAACTGAAATATTTGATGAAAATACATGAATCCATGGTATAGGAGCATCTATCCATCAAGAAAAGGATTATGTGAATGGATCCTCGGTGTGGATGCAGCCATCCGTATGAAGGGATCATATGAAATAGATCCATGGCATGGGTGCAACCATCCATATAGAGAGGATCAAAATTAGAGAACCCATGGTATGATCGCATCCACCCATCTAAAGAATCATGTATATAATCATGAATGACTCATTACTCCTCGCAACCTAGAATTTTGTAATCAAAGCCCAGGGTCTTGCGCTCCAACACCACTCGATCAAAGTACAAATTCCAACATGTGAATAGACATGTTGTATTCGAGCATGCTATAAAATAACTTGATTACCGGTCAATGATGTGAACCATTAACAAGTGTGAGAGAAACCACCAATAATGACAATGGCACTCAAGGTACTACTAGTACAATCCACGGAATGTGAACAGTGATATGAAGTCGAACACCCATGAAATCACCCGATCGAAGGCCAATGATGTGAACTTGTCTTCGAATGCAAAGAACTTGCCACTAGGGCATGCAAGCTCTAAGGTACCAGAAAGGAGTCTCTAGATCAACTTCCTGGATAATGAGCTGAATTCGACAGGAAGTGATCCATCAAAGGAGGGTCATAATGAATCCCACATTATCGACACGAAATAGAGAAGGAAATATGAGTGTGAATCAAGACTGAAACAGAGGATCAAGGACTATACAAACTACAAAAGGATTTTTTCTTGAACATATCGACAACACGACTCTGGAATTTGGCAGCATTTGACTCCAATAGGATTAGAGGTCATGTTTACAAAATCAGTAATCAAATGAGAGGTAAACAGATTTCCCAAACCCATGGAGGCAAAGTGACCGAATGAAGATATCCCAACCCGAAACAAACTGCAGATACGTGTCATGTTCAAGAGTGACATACTGCCGACACAACTGATGAATAACTTCCATTTTCCCCCACCATTTCTGGCGAGTACCTCTTTATTTTTACACAAGCTTGAAGAGGATACCATATGCTTGTCATACAAGTTTTTCCTTCATGAAAATCCATCCTAGTACATTTTACGAGCCCTAGGAAGGAGGAACTTGGTAACATCATGATGACTGTATCTAATTTCATTTAGTTTTAACAAGTCTGAAAAAGGAAGAACTCGACAACTTTTCATGTTTATAAAGTTTGAAAAGAAGCGGAAAATAAAACTCCAGGATTTCCCTTTTCATAAATAGTCCCTCAGATCTGAAAAGGTAGAAAACAATATCTGAAAGAACCTCTTAGTCATGATAGGCTAAGGTATACCTTTTTCATAAATAATCCATCCCAGCCTGAAAAAGGGGTAAACATATACTAGGTCGATATCGCTTCACAGCCATTTAACGAGTTCGAAATGACAAGAGCCTCGACAATATTTTAAATTTTTAAGAGTCAGAAAAGAGCTGAAAGTTGACTCCTCCTAGAGGAACGAGTGGTATTAATGGTAGCTACTGGTTTTAGTAATGGTGGAACTAATCGGAACAAGTAAAGTTCAAGAGGCTAGCTAACAAGACAACTCATTGCAGCGGTTCCTCAGGAACGGGTAAAACAACCAAGTGAAGGCATATGATCGGCCAAGCAGATCGTGATGGTGGAATGAGAAAACCAAGGTTCATCTGGAAAAAAATTATGATAGAATGGAAATCACGAGAGGTAAAATGGGAATGGTTTCATTTTTACACAAGCTTGAAATAGAAATAAACTATGCTTGAGATTGGTTTCATTTTTACACAACCTTGAAACAAAAATATAATATGCTTGAAACTAGTTTCATTTTTACACAAGATTGAAATGGAAACAAACTATGCTTGAAAAGGTGGGCATGCCCCAGCATGGTGACTCAATTTGAGGTACATGCCCCCCAAGCTTCAGTCCATATGAGAGGCAGATGGAGTGAAGGTTCAAATTGCGAGATCAAGAGAAAGACTCGACTGGGATTTTACAAGATTTGATCAAAGAATTGAATTGAACAGGAAAGTGTTTCATTTTTTTAACGAGGTTGACACATTAAAACAACTATCCTCATGAGCTAATTATTTTTTTAACAAGGTTGGCATAGAAGACGAACCATCCTCGCAAGAGTTTGTTTCATTTTTTAAGGAGCTTGATACAATAAAATGAACTGTGCTCCAACGACCTTTCATCATAATAAATAAGAAGTCATAGATTCCAAGAGGTTCTCTTATGATGGAAGGAAAAAATCTTGGAAGTCAGGACCCAATGCCCCCAGCACATGATGCATAATGGCACTATCACTGAATCCGGGCATGGGACAAGTAGCCACATAATTAACCTGTGGCAGGGAAGATACAATCGGCGGATAAAGACCTAGAAGGGATGATGGTGGACTAGATGTCATGTTAGGACCAAAGAATGAAAGTTGATCAATGGCCACGATCTGACCTTTGTGTGGAAAAAGATCACACAAAATATGGAAGAGACAACAGACCCCATGGCATAAGCATATTTGTGGCCCAAGAGTAAATTAAAATCCAAGGGGCCTTGGACCACCATCACATCTATATAGATGGTTTTTTCTCCCAAAGTAATAGGCAACTTCGGAAGGATCCCTAACGGTTTACTTGTTCCTCTGTTAAAAGCCAACAAATTCTGAGTAACAGGCATAAGCGGTGGAGAACCAAAATCTTGCCAGATAGTTGAAGAAAGAATACTAATAGACACGCCTTCATCTATAATCATGTTAGGTATGATCATATCGAAGACCTGTACCATGATCTCAAAAGGAACATAAGAAGGAAGGCGGTATCCTGCAAATTGACTCCAATCGAAGGAAGCGACCAAACTACTTGGAGGGGTTACCATCAAATTGAGATGGTCTTCCCCTAGTGTTACCGGAGCAAGAGGAGAATCCTCCTCGACCTCCATCATGAGAGCAGGAGGAGAAACTTAGTGAACTATAGGGACGAGATAATATTTCCCCAAGTCCGGGGAATCTGAAGAAACAAGAAGAACTTGAGGGGGATGAGATCTGCTCTTGATGGAAAAGACCTGATAAACCATGGGTGGGACCAAATCAAATGATTCCACAACCAATGGTTGGTCGGGAATGGATTCATGAATTTGAATTTCCGAGGGAACAAGATCGACCAAGGATGGCTCCTTACCTCTCATTGAATCAACTACCGGAGGACTCGAAGAAAGCTTCTGGTAACCAACCAAAAGGCAGGGTGCAGAAATAGTAGAGTTGTCCAGCACTCTCATGGCTTCATCCATGTATGGACAAAGGTGAATGGGATGATGCCCTTCACACAACTTATAGGGATTTGTAATATTTCCCTGTTTCTTACAAGTCTTATCAGTACTAGTCAAATATGTGCCACCAAGATGGCTTCCAGAAGCCAAAGGCAATGGCAAACGGCCGTCGAACCATGCTTCAAGTACGTTGGGAATTCCAGGGAAATCTCAAATAATATGGTCACCTTTGCACAACATGCAAGGGAATTTGACTTTCCATGGAAGGTTGGATGGTTTATCAGGGGAAGATTTCTTAGGAGCAACAGCTACAACATTAGCCTCTCGCTTATCTAACTTCTTCTTCTTCATCTTCTTCTTCTTCTTCTTAGTCACCTAGTTACTAGAATCCAGACTTTCACCAGGTGAAGTAGAGGATGAGGACAAAGAAATAGGCGAAGAAGGAGAGAGTTCCACCTTAGAATCAACATGATGTTGTTCAGGTGGAGGAGATGGTTGTATAGTGGACAGAACACTCAAGACCACAGAGGTTGGGAATAACCAAACATGCAACCCAACAGTTAACCTAGGCAGGGACAATATTGCCATATAAGGGGAACCAACATTCCCAAAAGAAGGAGAAGGACGAGGATTCCCTTCAGAGGGGATTCCTTGGTTGGTAAACCTCGAAAACGTTGCCATTGGAAACAACCGAAAAACAAAATGCTAAGGAATATAAATTTAACCAGGAATATTTTTTGGGTAGTTAATATTAAGACACTAAAAAAAAACTCTGTCGTTTCATATTTTAAGAGTCGAGAAACAGGAAAAAGGTGACTCTATCACTTTCAGGTTGAAACGAGCGTGAAAGGACAAGCGCTCGATGATCTTTTCACTTTTAGAGAGTCACGAAAAGATCAAAATGACTACCCAGGATATCTAAGCAAGAGGGTGTACCAATTTTCCATGAACTGGCATATACACCTTGTGATCAAATGAAAGAGAAATAGCCAAGGACTTAATGTACATGCAGGTAGTCTCCTCGAATGTTGTGTTCTGTGTATCACAGTTACAAGGCAGCAGACTCAGATTCCTATGGATAAAGGATTGCAACCTATGAGGGTCTCCCTTTACATACGCGATGGTACGGGGAGCACAAGTCCATACTAGTGCTGTCTAAAGCCAGAAGGCGAACAACAACTACTAGGTTTAAAGATGCCAGAACACGTCTCTAGCTTAGACCACTAAAAAATTTTGCGTTAGGTTCCAATGCTTCCTTAGATTGATTGAATAAATTTTATGGTTGATCTTGAATTATGTCTCAGTTTCAAGGCCCTATCAAATTTCATCTGACAATCTCCTATATGCAGCTATATGAGAAAAGAAATCTTTCAATTCGATGAATGCTATCTAGTTAAGGGAAGAGTCTCAAACAATAATACTGCAAACGAAACTTTTTCCTAACTAGATGACTTTCACTATCCAAAAGTAATCTAAAACATTCAACAATGTGAATTATGCAATGTAATCTATGAAAAAACCTCTTTTTTGAAAACTATGCAATTGTAATCTATGCACAATTTCCATTTTCTTTTAAATGAACAAGAATGCACTCAATGCATTTTTCGATGAAATGAGAATCTACTTAATGCATGCTTTTAATGAAAGAGAATGCACTCAATGCGATTTTTAGCTTTCAATCATTAAATAATGTAATCTAAGTTCAATGATGGATCTCAAAAAATACTTTTCAACGCGATGTGATCTAATACATTTTAACGAAAAGAAAATTATGAGACGAAAACTAAATGAATGCAAATTTTCTTAATGCAAGGATGAATGCAAAAGGGATGCAAACAAACACTAATAATGCAATCGTTGTTTTGAATACTTTGTAACGAAACTCCTCAAAAGGCTACAAGACATAAGAGGTCAAGCACAAAGAGGACTTTCAAAGCATGAGCTCAAAACAAGGAATGCATTCCCTTTTACATCAAGCAACCATAGAAAGAAGATTTTTCAGCTGAACAATGAGCAATGTGATCTATGATCACAAGTGAACAAATAAAGGGGAGAACGTGTAAATCATACATAGAAAAGGACCGAAAGGGCAAGACACACTGGTGAAGGACTTAAGGAAAAACCTTAATTTTTCACACACCCTAAAATTGACACGACTTTTGTGGGTGAAACTAGCGCCAACTAGTGTGACTTGCTTATTGACAACTAGCACCAATGGAAAATTGGAACAGGTTACTAACTAACAACAAGTGCCAATCGGCGTGACTGTTAGAAAAATAAAAGCGCCAAACTCTGAACAAGTAAAAACAAAGAATTTCTCCCAACCAAGACTATACTCACCACTTCAAGCAAAAACTAAAATATTGTAATTGATGAAAAACATAGAAACAATTAGGGAAATGGTCATTCGACTAAATCCATATAATTATTAAGACCTCAAAGAGTTACAAAATCAAAGGAAACTCCCTAGTCGAGTCACCAATTTGTTGTCCAGGTAAATCCCCTCTGCTGACAGAGGCGATACCTCTAGCCCTAGGGTGGGTCTAGCAACTACGGGAACATACTAACATCTACCTTCCTAGATTGTAAATAAAATTCAGAGCAAGGAAGATGACCTACCTTGTCCTGATGCTACGTTGTCGTCTTCTGTTGAAGCTTCTTCATCCGTTGCTCTTCTCAAACTCGATACATGCTACTACCAACGTTCGATTACCTGTACAAACAGTTAAGACACCATGACAAGCGTAAAACCACGACAAACATAAAACACTTACAACCTATCTAACTGATCAAGGAATGCTAGAAGTCTCATTATAAATGTAAACAAGAGTGGAAGATAAACATCAGATGCATTTTATTATGATAAAGAGAACGGGAGTTTACAACCAAGCCTTGATGTTGAGGCTCTCCTTCGACAAGTATGTATCCAAGCACGTTTTCAACACCCTCATGAACAAAGGTCCAAGATCTCACTATGTTCTCAACACACACAAACAATCACACTCTGCACTATTCTCCCGAAGCTATGATTGCATCTTCTTTCTATGCTAACTTTTCAGCTATCTGTTCAACTAGCACATCAATGGAAGATGGATATATTTATAAAGGGGAGGAGGAGGTTTGGATCCCTACAATAGTGGAAGGGAGGCCTTATCCCTTGGGAGGTTTCCCCATAAGGTGGAAATAAGAGGCCAAAGGAGGAAGGTCGTGGTTATTCTGTCGAACCACTCCCTATGACTCATCCATGGAGTTGTTGTGATCGAAACTTCACCTCTATTTTTAAAAAAAATTCCATAAACAGATTGGCACGGCCAGCTAACTAAGACAGAGCACCAGCTGGCATGGGGGCCAATATTAATCTGCCTCATTGGCGTGAGGGCATAACGGGCTACTAGTGCCAAGGAAAAAATAGGTGTTTTTAGTGGTCTGCTCAGGAAATGGTCAACAGAAGGAACGTTTTCCTCATGGCAAGGGATGCAATGATGGTATTTGCAAGGCATGACACTTCTAATTAGTCACATAAATGACCCTCCAATGTGTAATATGGGGATTGCAGGGACAATGACAAAATACTATGTAACACCAACCAAGGATCCCCTCTTAACGAGAATCCTAGTACTTTTCCTTGCTTTGGAAATGTTGGTCCTCCTTATATGGCTACATTGTCATTACCTAGATTTACCATAGGTTTACCAATATGGTTATTTTCAACTTCGTTGGCCTCGAATACTCAAATTGTTCCACCTCAACTAGATGCTTCACCTCAACAGAGTTCACCATCTCAACATCACCAACCTCATGTTGACCCTTTACCTTCTTCAACCAACATGTATTCCTCCCTTTCTTCTTCTTCACTTAGTAAAATCCTTGATGCTAGTAACCAGGTGGCTAAGAAGAAGAATAAAGGGAAGAAGAAGAAGAAGCAAAATAAGAAAGAATTCAACCAACCAACCATGGATGTAAGTGTTGGTAATGTTGAGGAAACCTCCAACATGCATTGTAAACCCAAATACCCTTGCAAGCTTTGTAAGGCTGGCCACTTCCTTATCAATTTTCCTGGTATCCCTAAGGTCTTGGAAGTATGGTCTGAAAATGTTCACCAACTTACTGTTGATCCATAAACCAGTGATTGTCAGGTTCCATGGAAAAAGGGTAAAGTTAGGTTTCCTTGTAGGTTATGTAAAGGGAGTCATCAAACTCATATTTTCCCTCACATGGATGAAGCCTCAAAATTGTTGGAAAACCTTACTATTCCACAACAACAACTTCCAACTGGTTACCGTAAAATTTCTCCCAACCTGGTGTCAATTGACGAAGTGATTGATCTAACTCCAAGTACAGTCAATCTCATTCTTCCATTGGCGGGTGAAACTCATATCACTCAGGTTGATGATCCATTAGTTGATCAAGTAGTCAAATTGATTTCACATACGATCGATCCCACTCTCCCAATAGAGAGTGAAATTCATACCTCTCAGGTTCTTCTTGTTACATCATACTCTTCTACACCAGGGGGAATTTAACATGCTTCTTGTTAGGGTCCCGTGATTTGGCCGATTGGTGAGCCAAATGACGATGTAACATCAAACCAAGCTTTGGAGCCCAAGGACCTAGCCTTCCTGGACTCAGAGAGGGCTCTCTCTATAAGTGTAAAAGATGTCGGTGTGTTTGCTTATGGTGTTCGGATATTAGGCTAGTTATGAAGTGAGTTTTTTGGTTTTTTAGTTTTTTAAGTTTGTGAGGGATAAACTAATCAAAGACATAAAACAGGTAACAAGAAGTCAAATCAATTGGGCTATGGGGTCAAACAGGTCAAGGAAGCTATGAGATGATGATGTAAGGTTGTTGTAGGGCCGATTTGATTCAAGGTAGAAGGGATCTTTGGGCAGAATGGGGTAAATGGACATCAAGTTTGTGAAAGACGAGGGATTTCAAGTGTAACTAGTTGATAGCAGACATAAACATGTTATAGCAAGCCATTAATCATGCTAAGTGTAACTATGAGCTAATTAATACATAGAAATCAAACATTCCAGCCATGCATAGAAGTATAAGACCCTCTAACTTTGGGAAATGGCTATCAGACTTTGGGGAAAACACATAAGAAGGACTAAAAACTCATAAAACTATGCCGGAACGCCTAAACATAGTCTTTAAGTTATTGGGCACTTGAACAAACAAGATTTCATAGTTTTAGGCAAAGGGCTAGATCGGGACTAGGCCTCTTTGGTTCAACAAGATGATAAGCTAATCAGTCAAAGAGATAGTTTTATGGACAGAACTATGGACAATCATAGGTAGGCAGGGCACACCATACATCCTACTCAAGATACATAGAACTTATGAATAAAACTAGCAACAATACCTTAAGTTACAAAAGAGCAGTTAAGAATTCTTTAGTATAACTAAGGAAGACGAAAACATAAAGCTATGAAGATTCAGGAATTTTGAGGTGCCTCCATGGGCATATCTCAAAATTAATCTCTACTGATCTATAGCAGCAAGAAGCATGTATCATGAATGAAAACTAGAAGACAACAACAAAGCAAGAAACACTATACCATTCTACCATGTCATGGAATCCATCAACAATCCTTCATCATTCATCAAAAGCATCCAAGAGGCAGTCAAAAATCATAACACAAGTATGTTCTTCAAAGCTCATATGACCAATATATTGATTCTTCTCTCAAGTTCAGCCTTGTTTTACAATGAAGCCTTGTGGAATAAATAGGCTTGAGTGAGGAAAACCTCATGGAGCAACTAGCTATCACATTGGCCTAATCAAAATATCTAAACTTGTCCTTGAGGCTTTGCAAAGCCCAAGGCACAAAATATCCCATAAAATATCTAAAAAATGCTAAAAACGGAAATTATATTGACTTTACATCATTTCCCAAGTGTAAAAATAGCTAAACGCACATTTGGGAAAAGCAAATTTTTGAGGTTCAAAAATTACAAAAATACTTCATATTTATGCCTGAAAAAGGTCCCCTGACTTGCTGGAGGAAATTGGCAGCCTTCCCGGTGTCGAAATGAAGCTCATGATGGCCCGTTGGAAAGCTCTCTGTATCTACTTTCCGGTGCAACTGAAATCAACTAAATCTGATGTCTGGAAGTTCCCCAAAACTATGCCTGTGTGTAAAAAACCAGGAAATAGCAGACTGCTGATATGGCAGGCAGAATGTGCAAAAAGTGGGCATTTTTCGCCAATTTGAGGGGGCGAATGATCTCCGAATGCCCTGAAAATCGCTGGGGACCTGCTCATAGAATTATGGCATCCACTGGTATCATCCTTCTCCCGTGGAAAATCCTCAAACTGAAATGGCGCAATTATGAGTTTTCGACCAAAAACCCAAAAAATGCCAAAAAACAAAAAGTTGCAGAAATGGGCCCAAAATTGGCATGCATGACCCTCAGGGGTCCATAGCAACATGATCCAAAGCTGAGGCCAAAATATCAAGGGCTGATATGCTTTTCTCTTCTTTCCGTGCCGGGCGCTTCCCCTTTGCCTTCTTCAATTTCTCTTGGGCTGCCTTTAATTTCCGCATGGCAAACTGATTTAGGTTCTGAAAGTGATGAGTCCTCTTCCTTTGCAGCTCTAGATCTCTGTTCGCCCTCTCAAGCTTCATTTCCAAGTGTTTGTTAGCTCTTTCAAGCCATGCCTATTTGTTTTCTTCAATTTCCTGCTCAAGGAGTGCAGTGAGAGGAAAAGCTTGGAGATGGGCTTGTTCTTCTGCTCTCTGCTTTTCCAAGGCTCTTTTAAGCCCGATAGTCCTAGGCCTCTTCCGCCTAGGCTGGTCTTCCTCCTCCTCCTCATCAAACTCACCAATGAGTTCTTCTATCCTTGCTTGCGCCTTAGTTGCCTCCTTCTTATATTTGATCGCCCGTGCTTCATGGACAGCTGTGTGAACATTCATCTGTTTGTTTTCAATCTCCAAGAAGTGGTTGAAGTTCCTTTCCCTTTGAAGATCTTCCTCTAATGCCTCAATTTGCCCCTCCTTATGGATTAGGATATTTTCAAGAAGGCGGGCCTCATTATCACTGTCATCGCTTTGGATAGGGATGACAGCTAATGCACCTCTATGCTTTGTACTTTCTCCAACTTTTCTTTTACCTTTGAAAGCCAATCTTGTGCTTTTCCTCCTTGGCATGACAGAAGATGTCCTTTTGGGCGATTTCCTCTTGCTAGGAACAACCTTTGTCACTGTTAGAGTGGCAGCCTTAGACCCTCTTTTCCTTGCTGTGCTGAGTTTTGTTCTTTTGGGAGGAGGAGAAACAACTGATTTACCTTTGACATCTTCCTGAACTTGCTGCTCTTCTCGAAGCTACTGGATGTCTTCTTCTTGTTGTTCACTTGGCTGCCCCTGTTTGCCAACATTAGCTTGTTGTTCTTCATCAATGCCTTGTTCAATTTGTGGCTCAAGAGGTGTCTCAATTTCCCGCACAACTTGCTGTTCTTCATCTGCTGTCTGCTGCTGCTCCTCAATTTGTATCTACTGTTGTCCTTCAATTTGTACCTGCTGACCTTCACTTTCTATTTGCTGCTGTCCTTCATATTCTATCTGTTGACCTTCACCTTCTATTTGTTGTTGTTCATCCCTTTCCTCTTGCTGTTGTTTACTACCCCCTCCTTCCTCCTGTTGACTTGGCTGTCCAGTAGTCATTCTGAGCCTTCTAGGAGTAGGCCTACTGGACAAAGGTACTGGGTGATGGATAAGCTAAGTGGGAGACACATGGACATGAGGAACAGTAGAGAAATCTGGATGACTGATGAATACATCCCATGGAACCCCTTTTTTCTCTAGCTGGTGCAGGAAGATAATCTTGATCAAAGAATGATGAAAAAGGGAAGGGATTTGCAGAGGTGGGGCCTTCTTTTGGATAGTAGATGCCATTTTCTCTATGCTCTTGAACAAAAAGTAAGGGAGGTTTAGTTGCCTGCTTCTAGTAAAGTGCATCAATAAACGGACATGGTAGGTATAAACTCGATCAAACCTCCCTTCACAAGTGAAATATTTCATTATGACTTTCATAAGAGGAGCATAGCTGTCAAGGAGATATGAAAAAGGGAAAATAGCAGTGAGAGCATCTCTATGCTCAGGCTTGATGAAAGGTTTGTAATCTTCTAAGTCAAGATGAGCCTGTTTGAACCATTTTTCGCTATGATATGGAATCTTGGTGACCTTGGACACATACCTTGGAGAAATCTTGAAATCGAGACCTGCCACTTGGAAATGTTTTTCTTTGAATCTTAGGGCGCACAAGTGTGTTAATGGAAAAAAAACTCTTGAATTCTTGTATTTTCTGACAAAACTCTAGGCAACCTACTTCATGGAAGTTGAAAAGGACAGATGGATGAGCATTAACCTCTTCTGTAGAGATAGGCTCATATCTTTTGTGCGGACCACTCCTGCTGTCTTGCCTTGGAGGCATTTTGACCTGAGTATACTTTGGAAAAGACAAACTGCCTCACTGTGTGTAGACTGCCCTGTTGGAGCCAAACTGTGTTAATGTACTGCTTTGACAGAGAAACAGTGTGATTTGGGTGGTTTGCAACAAGTTTCTTTATAATACACAACCTCTGCTCTCTTAAAAAGTAGCTTTCTACCTTGAATGTACCTTAGCCAGGCAGATTTCTCAATAGGGTACCATATAGTAAAAAGGAGACAGACTGCTGGGTAAATTTCCTGCGTACAGTGTTAAGAAATCACTTTTTCTTGTGAATTTTCAAAAGATCAATCAACATATTTATATCTGTGTCTTCAAGATAAAATTCAATCATTTAAAAACCCGCTCTTCAGAAAGTGGCCTTCCACCTTGAAAATATCTCAGTCAACAACTTCTCAGTAAGAAATAATACAGTGAAAAGAAGGGCAGACTGCTTAGGAGGGGTTTGCTGTGAGAAGTGCCAAAATCACCCTGTTCTGTGAATTTTTAGATGTAAATCAATACACCTGTATCTCTTCCTCAAGGTAGAATTTCAATCATTAACAACCTGCTCTTCTTGGAGTGCAAATAAAACAACAGACTTATGGATATGCAGTCAAACTTCAGTGTAGGTATACAGTCAAATTTACTGCTTTGAACAAGGTGACAGAGTTTGGAAAATGCCTCAAAAAGTTTCAACAAGGTCTGCAAGAGTCTTTACTTTGCCAAATAGGTAAGACCTCCTACCAATGTAACACCTCTGGTTATGTTAGAAAAACCTCTGCTTTGGATGGACAACAACTTGTCAATAAGCTTGAAAAACACAAGGCAGTCAACCAACAAACATAGTGAATACTGTCCCTTTGTGAGAAGTGTGAGCAACCTTCCTCCGGAGCTTCAACCTATAAATTTCTGCCTGATCAAGAAGCTTTTCTCTTACTAAACTTCACTGCTCTATGTATGTCACTTCATTTAAACAAAAACATGCTCATAAAGTTAACCCCGGTATGAGCATACAGTCAAATTCACATTTAAAGCAGAGGTAACAGGGTTTAAAAGCCCCAAAGCTTAAGCAAAGGCTGTAAGAGTTTCTTCTTTTCAAAATAATCAAGGCCTCTTTCAATATAGAAAATCAGTCAGCCTTAGAAGAATGTCTTTATGCCCTCTGAAAATCCACTTGAAAATGATCCTTTGAAAAACAGAGAAACAGTCACAGTGATACAGTGAACAACTGTCTTTTGGTGGTTGAGTAGGGTAACCTGTGCCCTGTTGCTCTTAAAGAAATGACACACCCTTGTCCTTGATTAAACACAAGGTGAACACACAAGGTTTTTAACTTAATCACAGTTTCCTTCCCGTGGGAGCCTTAAAATAACACATTCAGCATCTTATCTCAGTTTTTACATTTCGAGACCTCACACAACAAAAACACTGTTTTTTCAGCTATGGTTACAAGGTTTGGAAGTTCTGTGCGCTATGGTATGAGGAATTTGGAGAAGTTTAACACATGGTTCTCTCTGTAGGCACTCTTAGTAGTGTATCTATCATTCAGCACAGCTTCATTAGGTCAAACTTGAAAATTTGCTCCAACCCTTACCCTCACACCACAGTTTGATTTAAACCTTCATGTCACTTAGCAATTTTTTAAACTGAGGGGGAAAAACATGTGAAAATACCTCTAAAATTGATGGGAATCTCTGGTGGAGAGCCGAGGATAGCTCTGGAAGTCTTCGGGCCTGCGCGGCACTCTTCAGGGAAAAAACGGCGCGCACAAAACAGTGTCGGGTGGCCCTGTCGGGTCGGGCGGGCGCCGTGTACAGGCGCGTCGCGCGATTGTACAGGCGCGTCGCGCGTACACTGGCCGCCTGTGCAATCCTTCCGCCAGGTGCGTCACGCGAATTTCCAGGCGCGTCGCGCGGCCACAAACGAACAAAAACTCTTTGAAATTGCTTGAAAACTGTTTTGATGTCTGAGAATTTCGGAGGCCAACTTCAACTTCTTGCTTGGTGTATTGAAAAGGGATGCTTAGACCTCTCCCCACTTCTTTAATATGTCAACCCCAACGGTCTTAAAACTTTGAAAAGTAACCTTGGCGTTCAGCTCCGTTTTTGTTTTAACCTTTGTAATTCTGCCTTGGTGTATCTCTTTGACTTTTGAAATTGCGTTGGCTTCATTGGAGGGGTACTCCCTTTTTGAAATGTTTTCGGCCACAGAGTTTTATATGCCCTTTAAAGAATGTCAATAAAGTTTTCAAATCCTTTTCAAAGAAAATAAACACAGTTTTTCTCGAAAGGCCAGAACTCTGTCTTTTTATGCAAAGGTGTTCGAAAGGTGATTTCCAGTTTTGTTCCTTGGGTGACACTTTAACACCAAACTTCAAATTTTGAAAAATAACTCCATAACCTTCATATCATCTCTGCCACTGTTTTTAATGATGCTGGTGATATTTATGAAGTAAGGTAACCCTTCTTTAAAACTGTCAGGAAAATACCTGAAAACTACTTTGTTTCCGAAAGGGTAGGTTTTGCATTGTCAACTTGCTTTGACAGCCTCGGTGTTTGCTTGCTCCTTCAACCCTTTTCCTACTGTAGATGCCAAGTTGCTGCAGTTTTTCATAGCTTTCTATGGTCTTTAAAGAAGGGAACTTTTCACTACATTCCTCTGCTTCACAATACCTTATATAACATCTCTGTTTATTGAATACTGGAAACTTGTTTTGTTTCAAACTATCCATAACACTAACTGTCCATGAAAATAACCTCTTTGCCTATTCATAAAATTGTATGTCTTTTGGGAACAAAACCTGAAATGCCTCCCATCATTTGTGATGTGTATTCTGAAAGGGGAACTTTTATGAAGTAGGAAGAACAGGCATCTTGGAAACACAGTTATCAGTTCCTTTTAATAGTGCAGTGATCTTTCTTTGTAACAGAATCATCCATAATTTCAAACCTGTCCACTGCTTTGATACTTTAGGTGATATTTTTAACAAGAAAAAGCCATTCAAAATCTGTCAAAGAGCATTTGAAAGTTGTTTTGTTATTTAACAGGAGGTGGTCTGTCTTCTTCCAACTTGTTTGATAATTTCTCCTTCCAGGTGATTTATAAGCTCCTCCTTTGATTGTAAGTGCCATATTTTGGTTGCATCCATTCATACCATATTTCTCTGTTTACTTTGAAAAGCGCTCCTTTAGACTTCTTGGCATGTGACAGTGGGGTGTTGTTTGACCCTTTCCCTTAAGGAAACTTTGTATCAATGGCCTGCATATTCAAATTGGCTCCTGTCCTCTATGAGGTATAGTTTGACAGACATTTTCCTATGGGTAGGAAAAACAATACATTTTGAAACATAAACACCATCTGTTACCTGTGCAATGACTTCTATTTTCCTTCTTTGTATCCTTCCACTGCACCCTTTGACCAATCAGTCTTTTAAAAACATTCAATGCCTTGGCCATCTGCTCATAAATGGAGGAGGCCCTTCACTTGGCAAAGTATCTGAAGATTATTTGATAAGGCTACATGACAAGGGTTTTGCTTGAATTATGATGGTAAGAAATCAACTTGAAAAACATCAATACTGGCACCTCTGCTTGCAAACACTACTGTGCTCAGAAAAAACCCTAGTCAAGGTGTTACTGTCTCAATGCACTGCTCTGAGGGGAGCTGAAATGTCATCATGTGCTTTGGTAAACTAATGACAAACTATTTGGAAGATAGTCTCTGTGACTATGGAGGTCAGCACTCTTTGAAAAACAAACACCTTTTCTTCTGCCTGTGTAATGACATGATTTGTCAGCATCTCTTCAATTTAGTCTTGTGAAAAAGTAGGTTTCTTATGATTAGAATGGTTTTTACTAATGATATGCCTCTATAAAGTTTAACAATTCACATGATTTGAAAACTTCCAATGACTTGCTTTACAAGACCTGAACTCTGTTTTCCCTTTAACTTGCATACTTCAGACTGTAGCACTGCTGTGATTATCACTTATACTCAGAAAACCTAGAGTCTGTGTTTCACTGCTTAGCAAAAAGAAAAACTGGGCTTTTGCAATCCTTAAAGTCAATACTGGCTAGCGCCCTCTGCTTGTAGATGAAGGAGGCGCCCTAACCCTCTGCTTGTAAATGAAGGAGGTTCTAGGCCATGACAAATTACCAGTTTGTTGTGACAGTGGTGTCCTTCTCTTCCTGTGGTTTTTCATGCTGGAAGGAAAATGCAAGGTCTTGATGAGTGACTCTCTATTTGCAGATACATCTCAGGCTCATGTTACATTTAGAAGCAGTTGTTCTTCTAACTGTAGATTCAAGCATTTCCTCCTGAGATGAAGTTATATTTCCTGTCTTTGTAGAATCCATAAAACACTGTGAAACACCTAGTAATCAGCTTGAGACTGTGGTTTATGCAGTGCTGAGACCTAGGGGGTGTGAGTGGCACGACTTAGAGCTGTTTGTTAATTTCATTTGCAGAGTGGGAGGTCAGTCCTGGTTGGTCTGTAGCAGATGGAGGCTTTTTGGCTTTTTTATGATTGCCAAGGGTAAAATGTCTTAAAGCGCCACTTCCTAACATAGGGGAGACTTTTGAAACAGACTTGGATTTTTCTTTTAAAGCTGATGGGCAAACCAATAGGGCTGAAGCTAGATAGGATAGTGATAATGAGGTTTTGATTTTGACATGGGTGGACTGAAAAGTAGAAGGACGAAAAAAGTTTTAGGGGGGTTTTCTAGATGAAAATTTGACATAAGGAAATCAGCTTCTAGAAAACTCAACTATAGATATAGTCATCACTAACATGTAAAAAAAAATACTGATGGCTAACAGTGGCTCCATTTGGGGAGGGCAGCTCGTCAAGAGGTGTCCAGAATTCAGATCTTTGGCTTATGAAGACCAGTGCCTTATCCATTGGTGCAAAATTTACCCTTCTTTTGATGTTATTTCTGAAAAGTGACAGCATGGTTAACATCAATGATACTTCTACCTACCCCACTATCTTTCCTAACATTTTTTCTTCACTTTGGCGCATTTGAACTAGCAGCCTTTTGACAATGCATATTTTTTCTTTTTGCAAAATGAACCTATCTATTTCTATTCTTATATCTGCCGGGAGTTCAGATTAAGCTGATGAACTCCTTCATTACTCTACCTATGCTAGATCAACTGTCAAGATTAAGCAGTTTGACAGGATTTCATTCTCTAATCTACAACATGAAATTTAAAATGATCAAATCAGGATTAGGCAGTCTGATTTGTCATGCATTTGCGGCATAAAAGACAAGCTACACACAAATGTTATTTTGCAACAAAGGGAAACTAGACAAGCGGGGCTAAGATGTACAATGTATTTTTCATCCCTCGCTTCTCTCTTTGGTTCTGTTTTAGGCATGTGGAACTAGAATCTCTCCCTAATCTAAGCTCTGTGATAAGTCAATCTTACACAATGTTGACTATCTTTGCACTCACTAACTTATCAGCAAATAAATTTAAACATGCTCGGCTATGATTAGGCTAGATAGCTGAACAAGACATTGAAGTACTAGTAGCGGCATTTAGACTTGCTCGCTTTCCGAAAGACTATTTTTGGAACATGGGGCCTTTGTTCTATCTTCACTCGCCCTCTTTTCTGCTTTTTACTGTTTTTGACTTTCTTATCTTTTACTGTTTTTGACTTTTCTATCTTTTCAAAATTTCAAACAATGGTATGTACAATGAATGAAAGTGTTCCAAACTCAAAAATCTTGGAAATGACGGAATTTAAGCATCTTATCCTCGTAAGGATCTCCTCTCACCCTTGGCCCACTTAACTCCTGAAAAGAAAAATTTGGGAAGTTTTCTCTCTCTAACATGACATAGGGATTCATGCAAGAATCTCTGAACAGCCCGGTATCTTCCCTCTGTACCTCTTTGAATATCTGATTTCCACTCCTTTCCTTACTGTACATCTTCCTCAAGTAATGCATGTATTCTTGGTCATTCTTGAAATAGATAATGACATCATCAAGGTATGCAAAAATGCAGAAATTTAAAACTAGGAACATGGCCTTCATGAACAGATTTCTGATATTGGGTGGTTTTGCAATTTTGAACTTGAAATCAGATCTACCTCCCGCAAACTGGAAAAAATCTTTAAGCTGTCTACTTTGCAAAGGAATCTTATGACCATGACCTGAAACATCATCTTGCAAAAATACATGATTAAAAGCACTTTTAATTGGTAAATCATGGTCTTGGGTAGAAAAAACATAATTTCTGTTATAGGGATATGCAGTATTATTTCTAAAATCAAAGCAGACTCTATGGCCATCTGTTTTATCCCTGATTATTTCAGTTTGTTTTAGATTGTTGTTTTTTCTCTTGTCAAAGCTGTTCTTTGAGGGGAAGGTATTGACACAGTAGTTTCCCTTGCTTTTTCTGTAGAAATTGGTATTCTGCATGAGATTTCTGATTTTAGCATTTCTAAGTTCTTCATGAAAAGACAGAATATGAGCCAATTTCAGTAGCTCAGGTATGCTGGGACTGCAACTATCATTCTTGCTCATAAGAAGTTTATCAGGCATTTTTTCTAGATTTTGAGCTGCTGGGGCTATAGTCAAAGTTTCATTTGCAGTGGATGATCCATATGATGGTAAATCTTTGAGGTATGGTAGAAACATTAAACTCCCTTGTTCCTAGGTTCCGAACAGGTTTATGATGTGTAAGTCTTCTAAAGCCTTTACCCGAAAAAAATTTTCGCAGGTTATTGCTGGTGTTTGACTAGGGTTAGAGTAATTCGCTTGATAGTACATAAGGGTTTGCGCTTCTTGCTCTAATCCCACCTTAGAAGGGACATACTTACTTTCTTCATGACACAGCTGTTCATGATCATGGTAGTTTTGAGTGTCTAGTTCATCATAAGGCACTAGGGACAACTGATGTGGTGGATCAAAGTTTATTTCAGTTTCTTCTGACTCTTCCTCCATGTTTTCATCAATATGCATAATGAAAGAGTTCAGGTCGGAACGCAAGGAACACATTGGAATGTTATCTGGCCTATCTTGACTGCTAATCATGTATTTCATGTGTGATTCTTAGTAGAGTATTCTGGTCTGGCCGAACACAGGAATGGTGGCGTATGACATGTCCAGTTGGATATTCCCTTGGAGTTTGGCTCCCCAAGATCTGGATAGAAGCATCCCGTACTTGGGAGGAATGTCTGCCACTACTATATCCATGATTAGATGTTTCGTAGGTATTTGGGCCAGACTAAAACAAAGGTCTTTGATCAAACCCAGGCATTTGACTCTACTTGAATCAAATGAATACAAGTCTTTGTATGGTCTTGTGATTTCCAGGCCTAGTCTTTCCATTACTACCTTCGGCATAAGATTATGCGAGGTGCCAGAGTCTAGCATGGCATTGTGGAGGATTTGGTCGTGGATGTTTAGGCTAATGTAAAATGGAAGAGTAGCTCCCTCTTGGAATTTTCCCTCTACCTTTGGACCAAACAATACTTCAAGAGTGTCATCAGTGAGATTAACAGTGTTTGCATCATTCCCTAGATTTAAGACTTTTAGTACTTGGGTTTTATAAGAGTTTTGGGCAATGAGTTCAGTAAGAGGCATAGTGATCTTGATCTTGGCGATTTCACCTTCAAAGCTGAAAGGCAGCTGAAGTTTAGATATGTTTGTGTCAGCCTTTTCAGCCACGACCTTCTCTATGTTCTGAGTTTGTTGGTTCTGTTTCGAGATTTTGTTTTCCATAGTTGTTTCGGTGACTTTTGTAGAAGTACCAAGAGTATCTGAGAGAGGACTAGTTTGGGTAACTTTGGCTTGGCTTTGGTCAGTCTTCTCAACCTTGATTTTGTCACTGCCTACTGCTTTCTTGAGGATGGTATTAGGAACTTTAGCAGTATCTGAGTTACCTTTCTTGGCATTATCTTGGTTTCTTTTTCTTCTAAGGTCATATTGCCTGTGAGCTTCTATAATGGCATTCTGAAAATCTATGGCAGGGTCGTCGAGATCTTCATAGTTGGCCTCATCTTGTTTAGGAGAAAAGAACACTTGTTCTTCTTCTGTGAGGTACACCTCACTCTCATTATTAGATCCTATGAGGTTTAAATGATGTTCATCAAGAGGTTCTGTATCCCTGTCATCCTCTTCCACATAGTTTTCATTGAAAGGTGGCCTAATCTGTTGGTCATTTTCTCTTGGTCTGTTTTGGGGCTGTTCCCTCCTAAAGTTTTGGTTCCGGTTTCTGTTTGGAGGGTTTGGTTGGTTGTCCCTAACAGGAGCTTTTTCATTGATCTTTTCCCACATTTTGGCCATGGATTTGACTAAGTCGTCTATTCTGGGATCTAGGGAAGGTGATGAAGTGGAGACCTCATCCTTATATGTGACCTTTCTTTTTGATCTAGTCCTGGCCCTTTTTTCTGCTAAGTTGGCATCTGCTTTTATGGCTATTTGTTGCATTTCCTCTAAGGTAGGGGGATCCTTGTCTCTCAGATGATATGTCATGTCTGGATCGAAACCCTCGGGGAATTTTGCCAAGGCTAAACCAAGTGGGGGTTTGAAATGAGGTGGGAGGGAGTTATATACACTGTTGAACCTAGTGCAGTAAGCTTGGACACTTTCCCCATTTTCCCGTTTTAGGTTGTTATATTCTGAAAAGATTTGAATGGGGTTTCTTCAGATTTCCCACCTATTTCTGAAGACTTGATGTAGTTCTGGGATATTGTGGATACTGTTTGGAGTTAAGCTTTTGAACCATGTTTTGGATTCACCACCAAGACTTTGAGCGAATATTCTCATTCTGACGGTCTCGTCTTGTACCTCCAGGTATTCATAAGCATCAGTCATCCTACTTATATGCTGTTGAGGTGTAGTTGTATCTTCTCCAGTAAAGTGTGGGATTTTGTCTTGATATTTATTTGGGAGAGGAGCCAAAGGCGATGGCAACACCAAAGGTGCATACCAGGCTACCATGACGGGAGCTAATGGATGATGTACAAGATGAGGACTAGTGGGATGAGATGAGGTGGTTTGAACAGGTGTGGCGGATGAACTTGGACTAGCGATCTGGTTTTGAGCAGATCTGGGATGATAGGAGCCAAACTGATAGAGAAGATGGAAGTCAGGAGGAGTGGTAGGTGAAGCTTCTCTACTAGGACTCTGTGGTGGGTTTAGGGTTTCAAGATCGTCAAAGTTTATCTTACTGTATGATTTTCTTCTGGGAAGAGTTTGTGATGACTCTAAATCAAAAGGTGAATCTGTTAGGATAGTGAGATGTTTAGGTACAGATCTTGTTTTACGGATAGATCTACCAGTAGCTAGATGGTCAGTTTCGGAAGCCTGCCACAGAATCTTCTCTGGGTTATCTACTATGATAGGGGAATTTGGGTCTGGATGAGCTCTGGTGTTAATTCTTCGTGAAGCCAGATTTTAGATCCAGAGTTTAGAGAGAATGGTATTGGTGAATGTTTCGGATGGGTGTTCTCTCTAAATTTCTACTAAGGTGAAGGATGGTCAAAATAAAAAGGATGAATTAGTGGAGTCGCCAGGTGGAACTGGGTTGTTTCCGTGAAGATAGCTATGGTCCACCACCGGTAACTAATCTGAGAATGTTTTTTAGATTTTCTGAATTTATGTGCAGCCTATGGTTTGTTAAAGTATCCTAGATTTGTTTCAACACTTTGCTAGGGTGATGAGAACGAGTTTACTCACAAAAATGGGTCTATGTTTTGCTTGCTTGTTTATGGTACCTAAAGGACCAAAGAGTCTATAAGAGTTTGCTAAGGCGGCATGTGCCTGAGTGTCCCACCATCTCCTGCTATGTTGGCTGAAGTGATGGGATAGGTCTTATCGGATAAGTAACCTAGTGTTTGGTCGAATAGTAAAGGCCCTCTTGAGGTTAGCAGAGTCGCCAGGTGGAAAGTCTATTTGTTTTGAGATATACTTGTATGGTCCACCACCAGTACTGTCAAAAGCCAATCTAAGGGAGTGTTTTCGGGTTTTTTGAGTTTTATGTGCCTACAAGGTTTGGAAGAGTTTTCTATAACTGACTCATCACTTTGCTAAGATGGTGAAACGAGTTTACACTAAATGATTCTAAGAGTGATAGTCTGAGTTTAAGTTGAAGGACTAAAGAGTCTGTAAAGTCCGCTAGTATGCGTGTACTCGATGAGTTACCGCAAGTGGTGTCATTATGTTAGAGAGCGGTGGGGTAAGTCAATCAGCTAGTAATCTCACAAATTCTCTAAAGATGAGGGAAACCAAGTTTTCAATCACTCAGAGTCCCACCGTGATCGCCATTATGTTAGGGTGGCGATGAGGTGGCTAAATCGGATGGAATTCTAAAATTTAGCAAGGTAGTAAGGCCTACTGGAGGCTAGTGGAGTCGCCAGGTGGATTTTTAGTTTTTTTGAGGTATATATGTATGGTCCACCACCAATACTGTCAAAAACCAATCTAAGGGAGTTTTTTGTGGTTTTTTCTGAGTTTTATGTGCAGCTTAGGATGTAAGAGTGTTATGAACCTGATTCATCACTTTGCTAAGATGGTGAAATAGAGAGTTTACTCTGAATGATTCTAAAGGCTGATGGTATAAGTTAAATGTTGAAGGACTAAAGAGTCTATCAGAGTTTTCTAGACTATCATGTACTCAATAGGTCCCACCGTGATCGCCATTATGTTAGGGTCCCATGATTTGGCCGATTGGTGAGCCAAATGACGATGTAACATCAAACCAAGCTTTGGAGCTCGAGGACCTAGCCTTCCTTGACTCAAAGAGGGCTCTCTCTATATTTGTAAAAGATATCGGTGTGTTTGCTTATGGTATTCTGATATTAGGCTAGTTATGAAGTGAGTTTTTTTTATTTTTGGTTTTTTTAAGTTTGTGAGGGATAAAATTGATCAAAGATATAAAATGGGTAACAAGAAGTTAGATCAACTGGGCTATGGGGTCAAAAAGGTCAAGGAAGCTATCAGATGATGATATAAGGCTGCTGTAGGGCCGATTTGATTCAAGGTAGAAGGATCCTGAACCAAAATCTAAGTTAAATGGACAATAAGTTGGTGAAAGGCAAGGGATTTCAAGTGTAACCTAGTTAATAGCGGACATGAACATGTAATAGCAAGCCATTAATCATGCTAAGTATAACTATAAGCTAATTAATACATAGAAATCAAACATTCCAGCCATACATAGAGGTATGAGACCCTCTAACTTCGGGAAATAGCTATCAGACTTTGGGGAAAACACATGAGACAAACTAACAACTCATAAACTATCTTAGGAGCACAAACATAGTCTACGAAGTCATTGGGCACTTGGACAAATAAGTTTTCATAGTTTTAGGCAAAGGGCTAGATCGGGACTAGGCCTCCTTGGTTCAACAAAATGATCAACAAATCAGTCAAAGAGAAAGTTTTATGGACAGAACTATGGGCAGCTGATAGGTAGGTAGGGAAAACCATACATCCTACTCAACATACATCGAACTGATGAATAAAACTTAGCAACAATACCTTAGGTTACTAAAGAGCAGCTAAGAATTCTTTAGCATAACTAAGGGAGAAGAAAACATCAAGCTATGAAGATTCAGGGATTTTGAGGTGCCTCCATGGGCATATCTCAAAATAAATCTTTACTGATCTATAGCAGCAAGAAATATGAATTATGAGTGAAAACTAGAAGAAAAAACACATTAAGAAGCACTATACCATTCTACCATGTAAAGGAATCCATCAACAAGCCTTCACCATTCCTCAAAAGCATCCAAGAGGCAGTCCAAAAATCATAACTCAAGTGTATTCTTCAAAGCTCATATGACCAGTGCATTAATTCTTCTCTCAAGTTCAGCCTCTGATTTACAATGAGAACCATGGAATAAATAGGCTTGAGGAAGGAAAACCTCATGGAGCAACTAGCTATCCCATTGGCCAGGTCAAAATATCTAAACTTGTCCTTGAGGCTTTGCAAAGCCCAAGGCACAAAATATCCCATAAAATATCTAAAAAACTGCTAAAAACGGAAATTATATTGACTTTACATGATTTCCCCATGATAAAAATAGCTTAACGCACATTTGGGAAAAGCAGATTTTTGGAGTTCAAAAATTACAAAAATACTTCATATTTATGCCTGAAAAAGGTCCCCTGACTTGCTGAAGGCAAATGGCAGCCTTCCCGGTGTCACAATGAGGCTCATGATGGCTCGTTGGAAAGCTCTCTGTGTCTGCTTTCCGACGCAAGTGAAATCACCTCAATCTGATCTCTGAAAGTCCCTCAAAACTGTACCTGTGTGCAAAAACCCAGAAAATAGCAGACTGCTGATATGGCGGGCAGAATGTGCAAAATGAGGCTGTTTTTCGCCAATTTGAGGGGCGAATGATCTTCAAATGCCCTGAAAATCGCTGGAGACCTGCTCATGGAATTATGGCATCCATCGGTATCATCCCCCTCCCTTGACAACTCATCAAACTGACATGGCGAATTTATGAGTTTTTGGCCAAAAACCCAAAAATGCCAAAAAACAAAAAGTTGTCGAAACAGGCTCAAAATTTGCATGCATGACCCTCAAGGGTCCATAGAAACATGCTCCGAAGCTGAAGCCAAAATATCAAGGGTTGATATGCTTTTTGCTTCCTTCCGTGCTAGGCGCCTCTCCTTCAACCTCTTCAATTTCTCTTGTGCTACCTTTAATTTTCGCCTGGCAAACTGATTTAGCTTCTGAAAGTGGAGAGTCCTCTTTCTCTGTAGCTCAAGATCCCTATTCGCCCTCTCAAGCTTTGTCTCCAAATGCTGGTTAGCTCTCTCAAGCCATGCTTCTTTGTTTTCCTCAATTTCCTGCTCAAGGAGGGCAGTGAGAGGAAAGGCTTCGAAATGAGCTTGTTCTTCTGCTTTCTGCTTTTCCAAGGCTCTTCTAAGCCCGATGGTCCTAGGCCTCTTCCACCTAGGCTGGTCTTCCTCCTCTTCATCATCAAACTCGCCAATGAGCTCTTCAATTCTTACTTGCGCCTTTTCTGCCTCTTTTTTATACTTGATTGCCCTTGCCTCATGAATGGCTGCATGATACTTCATTTGTTTGTTTTCAACCTCCAAGAAGTGGTTGAAATTCCTCGCCCTTTGAAGGTCTTCTTGTAACACCTCAATTTTCCCTTCTTTGTGAATGAGGAGGTTTTCAAGGAGTCGGGCCTCGTTGTCACTATCATCGCTTTGGATAGGGATAATAGCTAATTCACCCCCATGCTTTGTACTTTCTCCAACGATGCTTTTGCCTTTGAATGCCAATCTAGCGCTTTTTCTCCTTGGCAAGCTAGAAGTTGTCTTTTTGGGCAATTTCCTCTTTCTAGGAACAGTTTTGGTCACTGTTTGGATGGCAGCCTTAGCTTGCTGTTCTTCATCAATGTTTTGTCCAATTTGTGTTTCAAAAGGCGCTTCAATTGTTTGCCCAACTTGCTGCTCCTCAACTGCTGTATGCTGTTGTTCCTCCTCCTGTACCTGCTGCTGCTCATCAAATTCTAGCTGCTGCTGCCCACTGCCTTCTAGCTGCTGTGGTCCCTCAAAATCTGGTTGTTGTCCCTCTTCCTGTACCTGCTGCTGCTCATCAACCTCCAACTGCTACTGTTCCTCTTCTTGTATCTGCTGACTTGGCTGCCCGATGGTCATTTTGAGTTTTTTAGGTGTAGGCCTACTAGACAAAGGCACTGGGCGATGGACAGGCTGAGTAGGAGACACATGAACAGGAGGGACAGTGGCGAAATCTGCATGGCTAATGAATGAATCCCATGAAACCCCTTTCTTCTCCAGCTGGTGTAAAAAGATAATCTTGATCAAGGAATGATGAAAGAGAGAAGGGATTTGCTGAGGTGGAGCCTTCTTTTGGACAGTGGCTGTCATTTTCTCTATGCTTTTGGACAAAAAGTATGGAAGGTTTAATTGCCTGCTTCTGGTAAAATGCATCAACAAGCGGACATGATAGGCATAAATTTGGTTAAACCTCCCTTCACAAGTGAAATATCTCATTATGGCTTTCATCAGCGGAGCATAACTGTCAAGAAGATAGGAAAAAGGGAAAATAGCAGTGATGGTTTCCCTGTGTTCAGGCTTGATGAAAGGTTTATAATCCTCTAGATCAAGATGCGCTTGTTTAAACCACTTTTCACCATGATACGGAATCTTGGTAGCCTTGGATACATACCTTGGGGAGATTTTGAAATCAAGACCTGCTAGCTGGAAGTGTTTGTCCTTGAATCTCAAAGCGCACAAATGTGTGAGGGGCGAAAAACTCTTGACTTCTTCTATCCTCTGGCAGAAATCAAGACAGCCTACTTCATGGAAATTGAAAAGCACTGATGGGTGAGCATTGATTTCTTCTATGGAGATAGGCTCATATCTCTTATGTGGACCGCTCCTGTGATCTCGCTTTGGAGGCATTCTGACTTTGACCAAACTTTGGAAGAGGAAAACTGCCTTTACTGTATGAACAATGCTCTGCTGGATTGAAACTGGCCACTAGACTGTTTGGACAGATATGGACACTGTGGTTTGGATAAAATGCAACAATGTTTCTTTGAATAAACCACCTCTGCACTTCTTAAAAATAGTCCTTCAACTCTGGATGCACTTCAGCCATGTAAAATCTTCAATAGGAAACCATCAATAAAGATGAGACAATATGTTGTATAAATTTCCTGTATGTAGTGTTAAGCAATCATTCCTCCTGGTGAGTTTGTTAGAGATCAACCAACCCTTGCATTTTGCATCTATAAGACCAATCTTCAATATTAAAACCCTGCTCTTTAGAAATGGTCTTCCTCTTGAAAAATATCAAAATCAACAGCTCTTCAAAATGATATAATGTAGTGAAAAGAAAAAACAGACCTAGGTTGGTTGTAAAATTAGTGCACAGTGGTTTAGGAAACACACTCTTTGCTTGTGAGTTTAAGAGATCCACCAACACATCTATACCTCTGCCTCCAATGTTTAAATTCTCATCAACAAACTCTGCCCTTTAATGTGCTGTCACCTTTGGAAACTCTCTGTCAACAAATCTTCAGAATGATACAATATAGTGCAAGGAAAAGGCAGACCTAGGTTAGGTGTAAAATCAATGCATAGTGCTTTAGGAAAAACACCTCTTTACTTGTGAATTTCAAAGGTCAACACTACACCTGTACCTCTGTCTCAATGTTAAATGCAATCACCAACAACTCTGCCCTTTAGAAAGTGGCCCTTTTCATTTGTGAAGTTTTAAGAAATCAAACACCACTTTTGTACCTCTGCCTCCAAAGTTATAATCCCATCAATGAACTCTGCCCTTCAGTGTACTGTTCATCCTTAGAATCTCTGTCAACAACTCTTCACAGTAGTGACAAAATATAGTGAAAAAGGGGGGGCAGTTTGCTAAAAAGGTGTGCTTGTGAGAAAATGCCAACAATCACTATGTTCTTGAAATCTTTGATGTCAACCAACACACCAAAACTCCTTGCTCAAGGAGGCTTTCAACCATTAAAACCTTACCCTGTATAAGTGTGCCACCCTTCAACAATTTGTATCTCTAGCAAACCATCCTACATATGTCTAGACAGTAAAAACACAGGGCTGGGGCAAAAACTGAAAGAGTTTTAGAAAACTGTAGAGCTTTTAGATAGGGGTTATATGAGTTTTCTCTTTTTAAAACAATAAATGGTCCCTTATAAGTGCAGCCCTCTGCTAGGATGAATAACACTTGCCAAATAGGTTTTGAACAACATAAAACAGTCAAATAACAGTTTTCCCTTGTAGCTTCGAGGTGGATTTGAATAGCACGGCAAAATGTATGAGAAATACTTCTTAAGATTCATGAAAAAACCTTGTGCAGGGCCGGAGTAGCATTACAAACCTTTAAAACCTGCGCGGCACTCCTTTGACCCAGCACGTCGCTCATACAATGCTTGTCGGGTCGGCCTGTCGGGTGGTCGGGCGGCCTTGTACAGGCGCGTCGCGCCAACGTACAGGCACGTCGCGCCGACAAAGGTGGCCTTTGTAAATTTCTGCCCAGGCACGTCGCGCAGAAACCCAGGCACGTCGCTCGGTGCAAGAACGAGCAGTTGTGCTATTTTGACCAGGTTTGCCTTGTCTCGGTGCTAGGGAGGCACGGGGGGTGGTTTTAGTTTTGAAATTGACAATATTTCCCTCTATTTGATGTCAATTTAAAACAAATTTCCAACGTTCATTTACTTGGAAAAGGAACGTCGGTGTTCAACTCTGTTTTTTTTTAAAATAGTGGGTTTTGTCATTTTAAATATGTGAACCCGAACATCGACTTTGACCCCGAACTTTAAATTTTGACAAAAAATTCAACCAACTCCACCACTTCTGCTACGGTGTTTTAATAACACAGGTAATTTGTCAATTTGCTCTGACAACTCTTGGTCTTCGGCAGCTTCTTCATCTTTTACCTATAGTGGGTGTTCAAATCCCTGCCTGTAGGTGTAGTATACAGTACCCTTTTTCCCTTAAATAATAAAGGTTGTGCTTCTTCTTTTTAAACTATCCAACAATGATCACAGGCTGAAAGACCTTTGGAACATAGTGACCAATAACTTAAAGGGGAAATCTTCTTGGTGACAGAATTTTAAAAGCCTTGTCTGCAGGTCCTTTTTCCATGTAGTTCTGTGCTACATCTGCCCTTTGGAATGATGACAACTGTGTTTGTTATAAGACATATAAACAGTGATAATTCCTCAAAACAGAGTTCTTCTGCCTATTCATAAGCTTGTATACCCATTTGGCTCGTCTATCTGAAAAGATAAGCTTGTAAAATAAGAAAACATGGCTCTTTGATACACAGTCATTATTTTGCTTTGACCAGTGTGTTAACCCCTTTTTGTCAATAGAACCATTTCATAGCTGGACTATGTTCATTGTTTTCCCCTCTTGGCAATTTTTATCAAGGAAGGACCATTCATAATGCGCCAGAAACATTTGAAAGCTTTGAACACCATTTCTTGAAAAGCGCTTCTTTGAACCTTTGGCATGTGATATTGTTTTGTTGCTTGACCCTTTCCCTCAAGGAAAATTGACTTCTTTTTGGTATCAATGGCATACATATATTCAATATTTTCTCTTTTCTACTGCAGGTACAGTCTGAGAGATAGCTCTTTGAAAAGGGAAATCAATACCTTGGCATCATAAACAGTAACGCTTACCTGTGCAATGACTCCTATTCAGTTCTTTGGTATCCTTCCACTGCACTTTTTAGACCCATCAGTTTTCAACAACCTGCAATGGCTTTGGCCATCTGCTCATATATGGAGGAGGCTCTTCATCAGGTAAGGTATCTGAAGGCTTTTTAACAACTCTGTTTGACACAGCCTTTCTCTGAATGTGATGGTAAGTGAACCACTTGAACAACATCAATCTTGGCATCTTTACTTGCAAGCATCACTGTATTTCAGAAGAAACCCTAGCCATAGTGACACTGTTCCTCTGCACTGTTCTAAGGGTGTCTGAGATATTTATCATTTGGCTTGTTCATCTCATGGTAGATTACTTGACAAATAACCTTTGTGACTATGAAGGTCAGTGCTTTTTTAAAAAACCAAGAACTTTCCTCTTGCCTGTGTAATGGCATTTTGTCAGCATTTACTCTATTTAATCTTGTGGATAAATAGGCTTCTTATGATTGGAATGTTTTACTGATGACAGGCCTTTCTAAAGTTCAATAATTCACATGACTTGAAAGTTTCAGATGATCTCCTTTATCAGACCAGACTCTCTTTCCTAGCATATTCCAAACTCTGTTCCTGTTATGACCATTACTCAAATTCATAAAACCTGGAGACTTTGTTCCACTGTTCAATACAAAGCAAACCTGGACCTTTGCAATCTTCCAAGTCTGGAAAGAGCTGTAAAGTCCAGATGAGTAGCTTTCTGTTTTGCAGACATATCTTAGGCTCAAGTTACATTTAGAAGCAATTGTTCCTCTAACTGTAAACTCAAACATTTACTCCATGAGATGAAATATATTTCCTGCCTTTGTAGAACCATAAAAAACTGTGAAAAACCTAATAGTCAGCTTGAGATTGGGTTTTATGCAGTGCTGAGATCTAGGGGGTGTGAGTGGCGCGACTTAGGGCTGCTTGTCAAACTAATTTGCAAAGTGGGAGGTCAGTCATGGTTGGTCTGTAGCAGATGGAGGCTTTTTTGGCTTTTTGGTGATTGCCAAGGATGAAATGTCTTAAAGCGCCACTTCCTAACATAGGGGAGACTTTTGAAACAGATGTGGATTTGCCTTTTAAAGCTGATGGGCAGATCAAGAACGCTGAAGCTAGATAGGCTAGTGACAATGAGGTTTTGATTTCGACATGGGCGAACTGAAAAGGTAGAAGGGTGAAAAAGTTTTAGGAGGGTTTTCTGGATGACATATTGACATGAGGAAATCAGTTTCTAGAAAACTCAGCTTGTAGATATAGTCATCACTAACATGTAAAAAATACTGATGGCTAACAGGCTCCTCTTAACTCATCTATCGGCTCGTTAATACGCGGTATGGGGTACCTGTTCTTCAGGGTCTTCTTATTTAGGGCCCTATAATCAATGCACATTCTCAATGTGCTATCCTTCCTCTTCACCAACACCACCGAAGAAGCAAAAGGACTGGTGCTAGGCCGAATATTTCCAAGAGCCAACAACTCTTAGATGGCCCGCTCAATCTCATCCCGATAGGCCTTGGGGTGCCTATAGGGTGTGGTAATAACCACCTAGATACCCTGCTCTAGCTCAATAGCGTGCTCAAACCCCCGATCTGGTGGCCGTCCCGGCGATATCTCTCCAAATACCGTCTCATACCTGTCGAGGATGGCCTGTATATCCGAATGAACTGTCTGCCTGGTAGCCCCTGCCTCTGATGCCCGCAACTCAACTGCCCACTCTATGTCTCCCTTTTCGAAGTATGCCTCCATCTGGTGAGTTGAAACTGTTTGAGGTGGATAAGTGTGCATCCCACGTATCTTCTCATGCTTCTCGGTCTTCTTGTCATCCCATTCCATCTCCAAGGCCTCCTAATTTGTGGTGACTTTCCCCAAAGTAATCAACCACTGTACACCCAATACCACATTAGTATCTGGTATGTTAACCACGAAAAAGTGGTCGGTCACTATGTAGGTACCCATTGTCGCAGCCAGCTATGGAACATACCTGGCACACTGCATCGTCTGATCTCCTGGGACCAACACTGAAAATCCATCGAAGCCCTTAGTCGGTATGCCTCTCCTCTCAACCATCTGTGCATCGATGAAGTTGTGGGTTGCCCCACTCTCTACCAGAACTGAAACTCGCTACCCACGCACTATCCCTCGAACCCTCAGCGTCAGATACTTAGGTACTCCTCGCAATGCTGCAAGGGTCCCCCCTGTGGGTGCAAAAGCTGCACCTCCTGCCCCTAGAGGTGGAGGTGGCTATCTCCTGTCTCCCCATCCTCATACTCATCCTCTTCCCCGCTACTCTCGGAGAAGACCCCAATGAAGTGTGCTTTGTCAGCAACACATTTGTGACCTGGTGCCCACGGCTCTTGACAAGGTAAATCACAACCTCTTCTTCTTCAACTCCCTCCAAGCATCATCATCGAGATGTACCCTACCGTGATTCCCCTTCGGAGGTGGAATTCTCATATCCTTCCCCTTTGGCTGGAAAGCCTGTTTCTGGGGGTAAGTTGTCTTGGTCCGAGGTAAGGCATCCTGAAAATCCTGAGTTCTGCCAATGGAATCCTGGAGTGTGGTTGGTCTAGTGGATCTGACTAGACCCCGAAGTGGCTCTGCTAACCCCTCAAAAAAAATATAGATCATCCGTGCTGTGGATAGATTTGGAACTATCACTGAAATCCTCAGGAAAATCTACAATATACTTCTCAGGACTCCCGGTCTGTTTGAGCCTCGTCAGCTCAAAAAAGTACTCCTCTGGTTCCTTCTAGTCGAACCTCTCTATCAGTCTCCGAGTGAACTCGGCATAGGTAGTCACGGTGGAATGCCCAAGTGTCACCCTTCCATGGAACCACCAGTCCTAAGCCTCACCCTCCAAATGCAGTGTGGCCACCTTGATGGCCTCCATCTCTGCCATCTGGTTGAGCTGGAAATATACATCCAGCTTCTACACCCAAGACTGTGCCGAACTATTTTATGAACCGTCAAACATAGGAAAATGGAATCGGCTCGCTATACGCTGGGTGTCTCCATCATGATAATACCGGTATCCTCTGTGATGGTCACGGGGTCTACTGTCCCGCTTGATCTAAACAAAGTCTTTGAATAAAATGGCATCCCTGAACTCCTGCCCAACTACCTGGTACTCAGCAAAATAATCACCTATGCGGTCAGACTCTGGTTCCTCCTATGCTCCTGCCCCGATATCTGCACTCAGAAAAGTGGGCATAGTGGCACGAGTGGGGGCATGTGATGCCTAGTGTGGCGCGACAACCTGCTCCTGCAAATGGTGGGATGTTCCCAACCCATCACCAACCTGGAAACCCCTTAAGATTTCATGCTGTCTAGCCTCCACAGCCATGAATCTCTGGCCCATCACCTCTATCTCCCTCGCCATATCCTGCACTGATCTGAGGAGTGCTTCCCCAAACTTTTTTTCATTGCTATCCTCCACCATCGTCTCTCCTTGATCTACTTCTACCGTAGGCTTCTCCTGTTCTGTGTCCACCACTCGAACGCAGTCTCCCTCTCTGTAGGTGTTCTCCAACCTATGCTCAATATCTCTGTACTTCCTACCTCTGTGGTAGATGTAGGGTTTTTCTTCCGATGACATAGACTACTAGCTCCACAAGCTGAGCCATATCTATGCTCTGATACCACTGTAATATCCCTTTTGAGGGATATCTTTAAAACACAAGCAAACTCTAACCAGAGATGGACTGGGAGGGCATTTACCAGATATTTCACCTTTGAAAAGAGGATGAGATCTGAAGGCTATCTGGCCCTTCCAGACTTTGTCTAAGAGTGTGGGGGAAAACAAAACAAGTGGTATAGAAATTGAAATGAAAAAAGGGAAGAAATAACAGTAATGCAAACATACAATAGCATGTATATTAAGCATGCACAGATACTCAAGAAATACCAAGAGAACGTTGAGCCATTTTATTATACTGATAAATATAGGGAAGTAAAATATGTGATCAAAGTGATAGCACCTAAAATTGCACAAGGAAAGCTAAGAAATATTCTCAGAACGTTGCATGAGATGGCTGTGTTTCAGATCTGCGTCCCAGCTACTGAAAATGGTTGTGTAGCTGTCTGGAAATACCTCCTTACGGATCTGTTCTTTCCTCCCAATGATCACGCCGCCACTGTCTGGGATCCTCAATAAAATGATCACCTACTCATCCAGAAATTCCCCAATAGACGCAGCTATTCCTACGCTCAACCTCCTGACCAAGATCCTCCAAAAATACCAACCGGAGCTTCCCCAATACAGACTGCGTCCTCCTACTTAGGACTGCGTAGTCAATAGATGCGTTGCTCCTCCACAGATGCCACACAGTCAATAGACGCGTTGCTCCTCCACAAATGATGCAAATCAATCTTCCTACAACAACACTGATGGGACTACCTCACCCGAGTAGGCACTCAAAGTCCCCCGGGGCTGAGGGCAAGATCTCCGAATGGAGACACTCAATGTGCTAAACAGTGCTGTAGACAGGCTAAATAGCCATCGTTCTCAAAGTCGCAATGACCAGCTTTAAATTTATAAATTCCAATCATCCAAAATGAGGAGGCTATCATCTTTATATAGCGTTGGCCACTCTCAAATCCTGGGGCCGCCTTCACCCACGATACCACGGTAATATCCCTTTGCTACGTGCTCAATTTGGCCCCCTTGATTACAACGTGTGTCTACTAGGAAGTCCCCCTTATTTTAGATTGAGTTGTTTTCCCTTTACTCACTTTTATTCATAATCTAACTATTTAAAGAAAAATTGACCAAAATCAAATATTCCAATTAGCCATTTCTAATTGGGAATATTACAACCACAGGTGAAAGGTAATTATATGATTTCCTAGGTCTTCTTCTTGCTTGCTTTCAAACTTTGGTATGTCTGAAGGGAGCTTTGTGGGCATGGGAGGCCAATTGGGGTCTTGTGTGATGGGTTCATTGGTGATCTTGGTCAAATCTGGTAGATTCAGCACCGCTAAGAAGGGTGACTGAGAGGTTGACACCATGGAAATGTGTGAAGACACGAAGTTTTGTTTAGAATAAGGGTTAGTTTGTGACATACCCTGTTGTGAATTCAGTTGGCTTCCCGTCTGGGATGCACTCCTCTACCCCCCAGGGGAAGAGGGGGGAGTGGTGTGCGGTGTGGTGTTGGGAGACCGATTAGGGTTCCCAACTAAGGTTGCTCCAAGAAAGGAGGAACCAACTACTGTGGCAATGTTCCGTTTTTTACGCCTAAACGGTGAAAGACCTGGAAGCCCTCCCGGTAATGGGGGAGGTCCAAAAGATTCCTGAACCTACGAGGTTCCATTGGAACCATTTGAGTGTCGACCAAGTTAGGTTTTGGAAAAATTTTGAGGGGATCAAGTCTGTGATCACGACAAATTTATGGCCACATACATAAAACAAAGTGAAAATGAAATGAATTTTCCCTTTAACTTAATCTATGTGATCAATCAAGAAAAAAAAGGTTTTTTTTGTTTGCGCATGATACTCAAAATCCTATAATACCTAATACTTCATCACACACTCAAAAATAACTGGGCCTTGAGAGGATTTCTTGCAAGTGCTAGCATAACGTCCCGTAAGAGCTGGCGACGCCCCCAGTTAGCCGAAGAGAATCAACGAAGGTAAGGGTAGAGGGTCTGGCGCTTCCTTGCACCGTCACTTATAGGGTAAAGGTTGCCCTAGTTTTGGCCACTAACAACCACCATCCCATGTGAGTGTTTGAGTCTTGGGCTTCTTGGTAGTCAGCTAACAGTACCGAGTATCAGTCGGGTCAGGTAGCCCCAACTGATACCGCACGCACTGTGCCTAAGCCTAACCCCCTCTGAATCGGGTATTTTTTGTGCTCAGGTTTTCTTTTTCATGGGCTGATAGGTGGATTTTAAATATCTCTAAATACACAACTTCTATGTTTCAATGTGAAGTGTGATCAAGGTGGATTATTGGATGCCTACCCCCTTTATCCTAACTTAATCTATAAATTCTCTTGTGGCCCCTGTGGGGAGAATTTAGTGAGTTGGTTTAAGTTAATTTTAGGTGGATTTATTTTCTTAGTGGGTGAATGTGTGTGAGGGTATGGTGAACAATCTCATAATTTGAACATATGGATATCGGTGATCCTTTACAAAAGTCCCCTAGTTAAACTATGTGACGTTGTTCCTTTCTCAAATAGAAAGCATTTGCGGATAATGTGCCGCTTCCAAATCTTCCTAGTTAGTCTATGTGAGTGACTAAAGGGAGATGGAGAATCACAAATGTAGAGTGTTCGTATGCTTGTCTAGGGTCACCAAATGGTGCAAAGACAACAGAGATTACTTGCTCTAATTAGCGATTCAATCCTAGTCCTGCAATTTCCTAGATGCAAAAATTGAATTTAAACTAAACAATTTCTACGCTAGCTTATGCATGTGTGGTCATGAGCCACTTACTTGGACTAGTTAAACTAAGTGTGCATACCAGAATGTGAAAAAAACATAAATTGTTTGGAAAGCAATGGTTAATTCGCCCCTACTTAAACTATGTGAACACTTTTTGTAAAAACCAACATAAATGAAAACTAACTAAATTCCTACAGAAAGCAACAAAAAATGAGTTTTCAGAAGCTATGGGGTATCAACACAGTTGTTGGCAGATACATTAGGGGCTACCCAACACACTTACAAGTAGAAAAAATGCAGAAAATAGGGAGAAAAAAAAAATCTCTCTGCAATTTTGCACACAAAATCCTTTGACAGGTGCACCTTCCTACATGCAGGTCACTCCTGAACGCGTGTAATGTGCCTTTGTGAGTAAAAACGGAGCGCAAAAATTTTTCAAGTAAAAATATTAGGAGCTGCCTTCTTCAATCTGTCACCTCAGTGAGTCTAGGGACTGCAAGATGGGTCAGAGGACTGTCATCTCCACTCTGGCATAGACAAAGGGTCTCCTGCAAAACATGGCACAACCACATAAACTTGAAACACATCAGTGGAGTCGCCAATCCTGTTGTTGTGGATTAGTCGCACGGGTGTACGAAATCGCACAAGCTTAGAGAGTGTGGTCTACTCTCTAAACTATTGGTAACAGGCAGAAAGTGGGGGAGCTCAAAAGCATAAAACTTAATGGAAATAGTATGCTGAAGTATGCTCTGGTTAAAATAAAACTAAAAAACACAAATATATAGAAGCTATATAGAGAGTTCCAAAAGATAACAATACAAACGATGGCTCAGTGGCCTCTTCTTATTAAACATTTGAAATGGAGAAGAAATTTTACCCACTTGCCAAAGGGCACCTAGGCAATGGCTCTAGGTCCCGATGCAAGGATGTTGCCTTCCAAGCTCTGCCTCTGATGCAGTCTCACTCTCTCTCTCTACTGTGCTGGACTAATATCTTGGGTGGCCAACTAACGAGTCCTCTTTAGCTCCAGCTCCGGGTCACACACAATGCTGGTGTTTCTTGGGAAACTTTGGCCAACATAACCTTGTGATCACCATTTGTTCATCTTTTGGTGGGTTTATATAGGTGAGCTTCAAATCCTCCTTCCCTCCCTTGGTACATGATGGATGGTGACCCAAGGGAGAGGTGTGATTCCATTGTGTACTCAAATATTCTTTTGTGTGCTCACATAATGTCTAAGGAGGTGCTGGTGCCTATCCTTAGGTGGCTTTCACATAAGGAGTAACTGTCCTTTGCTTGTTGTGGTCCCAGAAAGTGACTTTTTTCCATTTCCATGAATGCGCGCTTATCGAGCAAAAAGACGCACAGAAGGCACTCTTCTTGAAGTATAAAGCGCACATTTGAGCATTTATGACTAGTTCAAATATGATTTTATCAAAACCTTAGAGATTTTAAATACTTTTTGATTCCATAATGTATTCCTATCCTGTAAATCCTTGGGTTCGACATTAATTGATGTCGTCTTCTGTTGTACAATTTTCCAGTGTTAATAGTAATGAGGGTTCATTTCTTTAATAGTCGATTGTTGTGATGACATCTATCCATGTCACTGTAATTTCTTACTTGAAGTTACATCACTGAAACCTTAAAATTTTGGTATTGTGGTTAAGCTTTATCACTAAAATCCTTTTCACTATATCAGACCATTTGGTATGATCTCTAAATTTGAGCTCTTGTAGAGTATTCCTCCTTCCAAGTGTCTTTAATAAGCTTACTGTAATAAGCTCACTGTATCTCTGAAATTTTTATCCGAATAGTGAGAGCCGCACTATGTTAACCCATCTAAAAACTACAAAGATTTTCCTTCTTTGAACTACCTTTGACTATAGCCATAGCTCTGATACCATGTTGTAGAATCAGCAGGGCAACGTTTGATTTAAAAATCTCTTCTCAATAACTGCTGGCATTATCTGTCTTTTGCACTTTTGCTGTAGGTTCCAGATAGTCTTTGTATATATATATGTGCGTTGTCTTTACAATGGTATCCACACTATCTTAATAAATAAATATATGTTATCTCAACTATAATACCCGCACTATTTTATATAGATATATGATGTTGGTATCCACATTGTCTCGGTATATGGATAAGTTATCTTGTTGTGGTATTTGATCAGTCTTCGCATATATAAATTTTGTCTCTGTGGTAACCGCAATTAGATTCATAACAACAACCACAATTATATCCGTAACAGCAACCGCAATTAGATCTGTAAAATACTTCCTGTGATGGTGGCTTAATCCGCAATCCCCAAAGGAATTTGCATTCGATTGATGTGTTGTCTATCTTATACGTGTTTGCACCATCTTCTTGTAAATATACGCACTTGTCTCCTTGTAGATATCGAACTGTATCCTTGTGGATATCCGCTCAGTTATCTCAGAAATATCCAATTGCTTATGAGTCATCCGCTATTTTCTTTTCATCTGCTCTGAAAACTTGCTTCCAAATGATCCGCAACTTTAGAAATATATACAAGATTGTATTTGCTATTAGGCCAACCATCCAACTGAGTAATAGGCTGACTTGAATGGATATTTCTTCATTATTTAATGTGGCAACCTCCACTATAATTACAACTTGTCTTTCATCATTGATTGAGGGTAGTTATGAGCTAGACTTCCAGCAAGGTCTAGGAGCATATATGACACTTAATTACATTTTATTATTTTGACTTCTTCTTTTCATAATTACATAGTCAACATGAAGACTGACGTAGTTACACTTTTCAACAGGTCAAAGCCGCTTATTTTGTAAAATAATGGGAATATTTTGTGTACGTTGAGCTCCGCCCATGGTTTCCGGACCATGGTATTGTAAATGTAAGTATTATATAAGGAATCTAGGATAGATCTTGGAGGTATTCAATATCATAACTCATGATAGAATGCACTTGGATGTAACGTTATTTTGAGTCAGTGTTCTGTGGTTTGGGTTAGATAAAATACTCCTATAGCTGAGTGCGTGGAGACCTTAGGAAGTCTGCAGCTAAGTGCGTAGGGTCGAACTGATTGTATTGGAAATATATGAGCATTAATGAAAGAATTTTGAAGACAGGTCTATGTTTTGAGTTTGTGTGTTTACTTTACTTGTAATTTATATCATCTATGCTAAGTAAGGGTTTTAATATATAATTACATCATGAAGTCTTGTTTATGGTTATTTATGTTGTTTTATACTTGTTGAGGTAAAATAGCGCAGTCAACAAGATTGTTCAATAGAAGTGTTAAAAACGACTGTATAATTAGTATATCTGCTCTATGAAGTTTTGTTAAGTATTGAAAGGAAGATAAGCTCTAAAGCCACACTCTATTTTCCCTCTAGATGTAGAAACCTGGTTCTAGCATCCCCCTATATTTCCTCGGGTGAGACTTCAGTCTGTTCAACAAATCGTTGCCGAAAGGGTTGGTAATAGTGGTTTTTGTTGGTTTGCACAACCATATCTGAACCTGGGTTTATGTCCCATCAAGCCAACATACCAACTAGACAAAAGAGGATGCAATTTTAGGTGAGGAACTGGATGCTACCATGTACAGGTAGTTAGTGGGTTCACTCATGTATATGGTGAACACATGGCCAAACATGTGTTATACAGTCAATTAGTTTAGCCAAGCCATCATTAAAATAACCAAATTATTTTGGAGGGTTGCTAAACATGTACTATGGTACCTCAAGGCACCACACAGTTTGGAATTTGGTATAGGAGGACAGAGAGAGTGAAGCTATAAAGCATCACATATGCAAATTGGGCAAGAAGTCCATTAGATCGGAAGAGAAATTTAAGAGGAATTTTCAGTGTTGGGACAACTACAGTTTCTTGGTACAAGAGGAAGCATAGATCAATTTCACTTAGCTCAATAGAATCAGAGTAAATGGATGCCAATCAAGGATCATGTGAGGCTATCTGGATGATAAAGATTCTTGTTGGGTTATTCTGTCAGAAGATGGATCCTACTATGATTTACTGTGACAAGTAGAGTTGTATCAAAATCTCTATGAATCCAGTTTTTCACGATCGATCCAAGCACATAGACATGTGGTACCACCATCTATGAGATTGTGTGAAGAGGCATATCATGTTATTGTAGTACATTCTGATAGAGGAATAAGATGTAGAAATTTTGACAAAAGCCTTGACAAGGGGTAAATTTGAGCTCCATAGAAGCAGGATCGTGATATTTGATAATGCCATTCTTTCTTAGAGGGAGTGTTGAAATTTCAACAAGAAATTCCTAACTTAATTTTCCCTTGATTAAATTAGGAGAAATTCAAAATTCCACATCAACAAACAAATTGAATGAGTTAACTGAGGTGATATAGTTGTTATCACTCTGTATTTAATTCGATTTGGGGGCATGAACTTGAGTTGTGTACAATGATTCCTAATTTTTAGGAGCTTAGGTTGATTTAATTTTAGTTGTAACAATTTAGTTGAGTTAAATTAAGTTATGGCCAGTTAAACTAGTTCCATATGTTGGAGGAACTAGTGGAAGGTCTAGTGGTGGAGTGTAACTTCAATCTTTAACCAGTTAACTAAATGATCACTGAAGAGGACTGAAGTCACACCCCACTACTTGACCTTTCACTATTCCCTCTAAAATTTGGAACTATTTTAACTGAAAATAACTCAATTTAACTAAAACAGATTACTAAACATTAAAAATCAATCATAAAGTACTGAACTCAAGCTTATCCAACTCGAATTAAATGATTTAAATCAGTGACAAGTACCATGTCACCTTAGTTAAATACCTCCAAGATTTATGCTGAAATACAAATTTGAATTCTCTCTAATTTGACTAAGGTAAAATCTAATATTTTCTTGCAGCATTTTCAACACATACACTACACTTATTCATGGTTTTTTTAAGGAAGGAAAGTTGGAGGAGGATAAGAAGCTCTTCCTTGGAATGCCTAACAAATAATATGGCTTGATGTTGCCGCATACACTACACTTATTCATGGTTTCTATAAGGAATGAAAATGGCAAGAGGCCACCAAGGAGCTTCATGAAATGTTGTACAAGGGACACACTCCAGATGTTATCACATACAATGTTGTTATTGATGGTTGTTGCAAAGAAGGTAAGATTCAATAAGCTCTCCAGTTGTTAGATGTTATGGTACAAAAATTCCAACAAACTTAAGAATTCACATACAATACACTCATAAATGGGTTTTGCAAGCATTGCGAGATAAATAAGCCTCAACAAATATTTTATGAGATGCAAAAACAAGGTTGGAGTCCTGAATTTGTGACATACAACACATTAATCGGTGAGTGATGCAAAGTGTGTAGTTCTAAGGAGGCAATACAATTATTTAAATAGATGAGAGATGGTTTTCATGTCCCTGATATGATTACGTATACCACCCTCATGGATGGACTATGGAAGGAATGCACGCCCAGAGAGGCCAATAGCCTATAGCAACATATTTTAGAAAAAAAAAATTGATACTAGAGGTGTGACATTCACCACTAAATAAAAACCTTCGTAACAATTAACGAAATTCAATTGATGAAGTGCATAGGTGAATTTGGTAACAATGCAATAGGCAATACGTCTAAAACAACACTAATTGTTGAGCTTTATTGAGTGCACTTGGTCTTTAATTTGAAAGAAAAATTGATTTGTTGTTTCGTTGTCTACCAATCCTAAGTGAATGAACCAGTTGTTCAATTTAAAATGGGTTTTTATGAGTGGTTAGTGTGTTGCAACTTGAAAAGTGCTCACATCAATAAATAGGGGCATTGATATGGTGAACCTTGGAAATATCACTAGTGATGATTGTGAATTAAGGTATACTAACACATTTTATTTCACTTTTCATATCACAGTTTCTTCCAATCTGTTGTGAATATTTTTTCTATGGTTATTTATTGCACATGTAGTGGGCTTGGCCAACCTAGCACATATACAAATGAATAGCTCATGAAAAAAATGGAAGAATCTTGTGTCATGTAATTGAAAAAGAAATAGATCTTGTAACTAAAAAGGGAGCGATTAAATATGACAGTGACATTGGTGAAGGGAGACATTTTTTGCAAAAGAAGACCAGAAGAAATGTGTGAACTAGGGAGAGAAAATATTGGAAATATTACCCTCCCTCGGTCATGTAAATATTCCCTTATGCAAGGAAGTTTAGTTTTGTGTGTGGTTTAGTGGATTGTGTTTTCTTTTAGGTTCCTTATTTCTTACAATTTCAATTGGCATTTTCCTGCAATTTGTCCCAATAATTTTTTTTCAATAACTAACAAGATTGTGATAGAATTTTTGCTTTTAATGCTATTATTATATTGTTGGGATGGGGTCCCCTGTGGGTAAATTGTTGTATAATTTTGGTAAATTTTTTATTAGTACGCGCTAATTTCAAGGGGATTTGGGGTGGTTCAAAGTCCCTTAATCAATGTAATGGGTAAAAAGGGGAAACCATGAGTCTCAAACCATGGTTTGATACCATGGTATGTGCACATAAAATACCTATAAATATGTAAGAGTCGAGTCAAGTAAGAGATATGTATGTATTTTTTGTGTTAATGAATGTTTTGATCTAAGTTTTGGGCAAGTCTGTGATCTTTTTGGGTCGAAAGGCTCTTTTTGGCTGTGTGCGTGGAGACCTAGTCTTGAGTTGTGTGAAAGGACTCTGCTATTGTGTGTGCAGATGGAAGGAAATGTATTGGGTTAAATATTTATTAATAAAGACGAAGTTTTAGTGAACTCTATTGAAATTTATGTGTTATGCATGATTATGTTGATTATTTGTTAATCTCTTTCTCTGAACATGCAATTATTTAAGTTATCCATCTATGAAGAGATCTTTGTGTTTGTTTAAGGGTTACATCTGCATTAATGATTTTACTGGAAAAATATCTACGTAATTGCACAAGTGTGATTTTGGTTCTGATAAGTTAGATCTGATTGAAATATAATCTGTTACGCCTATATGTTAATGCATGTATGTTAAGGGTTTTATGTGCACTTAGCTTGATTTCCTTAGAAGTCTCGCGTAGGCAGATAAGCCTTAGATATGATAAGTAAGGGTAAACCACACATCAAATGCTCCCTTAGGGTGCCGAAACCTGGTCCCAACACCCCCCATACTGCTTCGGGTGTGGCTTTGGTATGCGCAAGCAGATCATTGCCAAAAGGCCAGTAGTTGGAGGGTTTTATTGGTTGCGCATAACACTCTGAACATGGGTCAGGACCCATCAAGCCAAAAAATGGTTCCTTTGCTAGGACCATGATCATTCTGAGGGAGATTTGATGTTGTGGCATCTGAAACACAATGAACTGTAAGATTGAATTGACAATAAGGTGAGCAAATTTGCAATCCAAGAAAACCGAAACCCTAAATTATCTACTAAGGATTGGGAGAAAAGGTATATCTACACATAGGTCCACGAAATTTTATTTGCTTCCTTTGTGACTGAGTTACACGAGTGGCTATCTCGACTGACTAAATTTCAAACCTCCGCAAAGGATGATGTGATCACCAAGTGGACTCCCGAGTTGGTTCAACAATTGGAGAAATCCTACAATAAAATTACCCGCGCAGTAGATTATTGGATTGATAATGTTCTAAGAGGGTTTGTGATTGAATTTTATATCGATACTTTTGTATCATATTTTGAAGTTGAAAGAATATTTTTCAAGTGCCCTAGAGGTAATTTTATGTGGTCATTGAAATTGTGGATTGAAATTCTTTTATGTGAAAAGGGTACTCTGTGTAGCCACATTGAGTGAATGTTCTGAAGAGGCCCGATGATCCGGATTTATGCAGGAATGCAACAGAATAAACATATAACCATAAATACAGAGATGCAGTGGAAACAACACTTCATTTCATTAATATCAAAGAACTGAAATTTGCTTACAGACAGAATGGAAATAAAACTAGCTAGGGTACTGGTAGCTATCTCTGAGAAGAGATGTGGTGGCTACAGACCTCTGAACTGCTTTACAATGAGGCGCGAGGGCCTATTTATTATTAAGAAACAATGGAGAACCCTAAACATCCCAAAAACCTAACCCTAGGAGATGAAGCGCCAAAACTATGGGCCCCGTTTGGGTAAATTGGTGTTTCAACTTCCCAGGGACGTAACTTTGGCATACTATCTCCGTTTGACGCACATGATACATCATTAGAAAGCTCTATCCAAGGACTAAAAATTTTGCCATGAATATCATTCCAGAACAGAATGATATTTTCTAGAGGCGCGATGCCCAAAAAACGTCGTTTAGGGCCTCAAAACGGCTCCGGAAGTTCAGGACCCGAAAAACTGCTAAAAATAGTAAGTTATGCCGAAACTGAAAAACTGAAAGAGACAATGGTGGGGGCCCAAGTGGAATAGGCGGGTGGCCACCAATATCCACATGGATCATTCCTCCCCCCTTAAGAAGCAATGGTCCCCATTGCGTTAAGTTCCTCCATGAGATGAGGAAATTTCTGCTGAACTTGGTCCCTAGTGAACCACTTTCCTTGGTGCAGGAGTTGGCCAGCTTTGACAACCCGATATAGTTGGATGTTCTGCTGGCGAGTGTTCTTGATTTGCATGTCCATGATGCAATCTGTGGTGGCCTGTTCCATGCAGTCTGAATTTAACTCAGTTGGTGT